>QEOT01124120.1:41924-158472 GCA_003123785.1 Pterocarya stenoptera
GGGGGGGGGGGGGGTTCATTGTCCAATGAGTTGGGCCTCACCACTAAAAAATGTCCGACTAGAAGGATGGAGTTTACTTAATACCAATTAACATCTGAAACTCTACATTTAAGTGTCCTTGTGGATTCTCAGATGAGTTTCCTTTTACAAAAGAGAACAAATTTAGAAAATGAACAGGCCATTTCATATTCCAATTCAGTCTTTATTTTATCTTATATACCCTCCATGAATCACTAAATGATGCCTAAATATACATCTGAGTGGCTGCCATATTGTTCATCTCTTAAGTTCAGTGCACCTTGACAATCGAAAGAAGAGAGACATTTACGAGGTCCCGCCTTTGATTCCCTTCGCTTTACAAAGCATTACCATTATGGTTCCCACACCTCAAGCAGCTCAGAAAAATCTCACGGAGCATAGAGAAAGTTCATACTAGCCCCTTCTAGACTATAGCATAGCATGTCCTGCAAACTTTCATTTGTTTGTATCGCAACATCTCTATTAAGATGACCAATTGCAGTAGAGTTAATGAGAGAAAGGAAATGAATTTGACCGATCAAATACAAATTTTCGAAAGTTAAAAAATCTGTAGCAACATTAAAAAGTGAAGCATCTAAACTCCTCTCATTATCATGTTTTATTTCTTATAAGTTGTGTCCAGACTTCAAAACATTTTCCATCTCGCTACGTTTTAACCCAGAAAAGGTCATATTCTAACTTATAAAAAAAAGGTCATATTCTAATGTACTATATATTATTTTACTTGTAAGCAACTTTGACACTCCACAGGGGTTGAACCCGATAACTCATCTACCACCCATACTTATAATATGGAAGTGTCATTTATCCCGAAGGCTTTTTGTTCCTAATCCAATATATTCTATTAAACGTCTTAGGCACCCAAACCACTCATGCAACAACTAGTGGTAGAAAGTGATATTTTCCATGTTCACAAGATACCCATTCATTTCAGTTGTGAAAGGTTACCTTTCCAATAGGGTAAGCAATTGGATAACAGATGATCATCAGAGCACGCACAAGCCGCACAAAGTTTGCACCCACAGAGAGTCCGTATCTTGAGCATATTGCTTGCGGTATAACCTGACCCAATATAGTTAGCTCTACGTTACTTCCGGTTCAGGCTATAGTAAGTTAAAACCCGAAGCCCTGTCAATTACAGAAAAAACTCTACCTCTCCAAAAGCCAGAACAAAAGTTACAGACAGCAAAACAGCAACAAAAGGGTGAAAAATCTTATCCAGGTATATAGGAAGGGCCTGCAAAGAGCGGAAACCAAGCACAGTAAAATAAAATAAAATAAAGGAAATGCTGTGAACGCTTTTCCATTTGTGAAGTGGGTTATCTCTTTCTCCCACCAAAAATAGCTCGGCTTTAGCAAACTATTAGAATTACCTCCATAGCGCAAGCATTACACAGAAGCAAAGTAACCAGAAGTTGGTGCTGCTTTTGCACCACCGGTAAAATAGCAGCTGCACACATCAGCAAAATTAGCAAAATCTAAAAATTTTAGAGCTTTCGAAACAGGAAGATTTTCGGGAATGGACGGACCGGCTTGCTTCTTCTCGGTGGGGGTGCCACTACGCTGGAGGATCTCGAGCTCGACGGGGCCCAATGACATGAGGCCCAAAGTGAGGCCAGACATGATGCCGGCAAAGAGGACGAGCAAGCAAGAGAAAATGGCGTAGATAAACCACCAAGGAGTTCCGAACGGGATGTCCTCCGACTCTAAAACGACGTCGGTGGTCCGGAACATGGTCCGAGCTAGGGTGAGGCCGTTCAGTAACAGCATCTTCCAGTTTCAGTGATTAGAGTCGAGGCAAGACTAGACAACATTACCAGGATTGACGAATGAAAAGAGTGACGGTTTCTGTTTTATTGTACGGGGAGGGGGCGGGGAAGACTTTCTTTTACATGCGGTGGAGTTCTGATAACTTTTTTTAATCATTATCCTGTTTTATAATTGTTTGTTATTTTAATTTTTTTCTATAAATAAAATAAACTTTATCGTTAAATTTTATAGTATATAGTATTTTCCTATATTATATTATTAATTAAAATCTAATATTCATATTCCTAAGAATTTAAAAAATAATATTAGGTATTTGATGCACATCCTATCACCAACGTGTCAATTATATGAATTTTAATTGATACCATATTTTATAATGAAGTGAGAATAATTCTAAAATATATTTAAATATATATCGCATTAGGAATAAAGAAATGATATTTACAATTATAGAATGCGCACTGTAGTGGAACCAATAATTGTGTAGAGGGAGGCCAACTTTTTTTTATAGTGTGAAACATTTATGTAAAAAGTAATAATAGATACAGTTGTAGGCCGTGTGTAAGCACTATGTACTTCCTTTGAAAAAAGAGTAAAAATTAAAAAATAATTTTTTCATAGGAGTTATGGATTTATTTTTTTTTTTCAAAAGAAGTGGGCGAGACTTGTACATCTTAATATTGCCAACATCATTTCTTTCATGGAAATTAAAAAGAAATTGAAAATTTATAAAAATATAACTACATATAAAAGTATGAGAAATTCTATTTGCAGTCCTAAGTGGAGGACTGCGTGTGCAGTCCTATTAATGAATGAAAGTAAAAGAGAAAAAAATATCATTTCAAAAAGAATATTATTGTAATTTTAATTTTTTAAATATAATTGTATCGGTTTGCATTAGCAATCCCCATTTGGAGACTGTTTATAGACTAACTCTAAAAGTATATCTTGGTAATTTGTTACATACATGTAGAAATAAAATTATAAAAGCATAACTTAATATATGTTTCAGATTCTGACGATAATGTTTTATAGAATAATATTCATCCATTGTTATTTTTGTAATGACATATTTAAACTTTATTTTCTTCATATAAACTATCAAAAGATATTTTAGAATGTCATTTTGTATTCTTGTATGTGAGCTACTTTATCAGATTTCATGCAAAATCTAGATATTTTCGTATCATATTAACATATAATGTTGTAATTGAAAGTTTAAATAAATTCTTTTCTTACTCAATGAAGAATAGTGGATAAAATCTCGCAACTATTTTTCATATAGATCATCGATCTTAAATAATTTTTCTTATATTTTCACTTTAGATTCTATATTAGGAAACCCAATATTGTATAACACAAAATTTTAGAATCCATATTAATAAGCTTATTATTTCTCTTAAACTTAATTTTAAGTTTAATTTTGAAGAGATCTCATCATTGAAAATAAATAATATATAGAAATTAAATAGAATTGTAAGACTATAAGAAAAAAAAACTAGAGAGAGACATTTTTAGGTATATTGAAATTTTAGAAAGTTTTAGAGAGTATGTGGAGATTATAATTTTTGGGAGGGACATTTTCTATATTTATAGAACTATGTATAAAAACTAGAGGGTATATTGTGTTTTCAAAAAGTTTTGAGGGGCCATACCCGCTCAAGTGGATCCGTCACTGAATATGCAAGCATCGCGTAATATTTTTGAAAAAAATGAATAAATATGTGATTCACATAAAAAAATTAATTTTTTAATAATAGATCTCACTTTTATTTAAAAAAATATACAGTACTTACACAACATATGACTATATCTAACATTATTCTTAAAAATATATTTCTTTAGTAAATACTTTATATGTTCTAATAAAAATTAGAAAAAAAGAAAGCAAGAAGCCTTGCCTAATCTACGGGATGGGTCATTACAGGCTGAAAGCCCAACCCAATCTTTTGGTTGGTTGGTTGGGTTAAGCTCAAGGACGAGCCCTAAATCTAAAACCCAAGATTTGCTTATGCTGCGCCCTCTCTCACCATCTCCACCAAAATTCTCTGCAGCTGACTGTGCGTGGCTCTGCTTGATCATTCAATTTCCAGGTATGCTCTCGAAAACCCGCACCATTTCTTTCTACTTCAATCACAACCTCAAACCCGCAACCACTTCTCACACAGACCCTTTTGTGAAATCCATTTCAAGCCTCAAAGTAGTCTGGCGCAAGGACCGGAAACTAGACCAAGCCATTGAGAACGACAAGCGGTACAAGCTCTGTGCCCGCGTCGTCAGAGAGGTCCTTAACGAACCGGGCCAAGTAATCCCACTCCGGTACCTTGAGAAACGCCGCCAAAGAATGCGGCTCACTGTCAAAATCAAAACCTTTCTTGCCCGAAACCCAGGTTTATTCGATGTTTACTATGACCGAATCAAACCCAAAACTGAGCCGGTCAGATTTCTCCGAATTTCGGAGGGGCTCAAAGAATTTCTCGAATATGAGAAAAGGATTTATCTTGAACATGAACCATGGATAATATCCAAACTGTGTAAGTTGTTGATGATGTCTAAGGATAAGGTTCTTTGTGCTGATAAATTAGTAGAAGTGAAGAGGGACTTCGGCTTTCCGAATGATTTTCTGGTTAACTTGGTGCCTAAATATCCACAATATTTTAGGCTAGTTGGGTGTCCGGGTGAAGGGCAATCATTTTTAGAATTGGTGTCATGGAACTCAGAGTTTGCGAAATCTGCCATTGAGAGGAGGGCGGAGGAGGAGTCGAGGTTGACGGGGATTCGAGTTAGGCCCAATTTTAATGTTAAACTTCCGTCGGGGTTTTTCTTGAGGAAGGAGATGAGGGAGTGGGTCAGGGATTGGATGGAACTTGATTATGTGTCTCCCTATGAGGATGTCTCACGTTTGGATCAGGCTTCAAGCGAAATGGAGAAGAGAACGGTAGGAGTTCTCCATGAGTTACTTTCACTTTCAACACATAAGAGGGTTCCAGTGCCAACATTGGGGAAGTTTAGTGATGAGTATAGGTTCTCAAATGCTTTCTCGAATGTGTTCACAAGGCATTCAGGGATATTTTATATGTCGTTGAAAGGTGGGATAGAGACAGCAATGCTGAGAGAAGCATATAAGGATGATAAGTTGATGGATCAGGATCCTCTACTCGAGATAAAAGGTAAGTTTATTGAGTTGTTGGAAGAAGGATGGCGAAGGAGAGCAGAGCGGTTGAGGTTGCAAAGGGAAGAAGTTAAGAAGGACATGGAACTGATGGCAACAAAGAATGGCATTGATGATAGGTATGCCGTGATGAGTGACTGAAGACTTGGAGAACTGCAATGGTTGTGAAAGGCATGAGTGGCAACATGATCAACATTTGCTGGGAAGGAGGACTTGATACATACCTAGGATGATTGTTGAGGTTAAACTGCATATTGTGTTGAGAAATTGTTGTAGCCTGGTGTGTACAGCCCAAATTTTGCATCCAACTTAAATGGATATTTGTTGATGTCACTGATTTTTTTGGACGGTTAAATTTCTTTCTTCTCTCAATGTAGTTGGTAGGGAGTTGCTTTCCGCAGGGTAGCAATGGACAGCTTATAGTAATGCTTTGTAGATTACCATATAAGAAAATTCTTCAACTGGCATCCCAACATAGATAAATATTTGGACTTTTACTCCTATTGGAGTTTGTTAAATCATGTGTCTGTTGAGGATTTTACTGAAAAAAGAATTCAAAATTTGTTGTGTAGGTGCAACTCATGGATTGCATGACCAAGCAACATAAAATTAATAGCTTGCACCAAGATTGTAGCAATTAGAAAAAAAAAGGAATAATAATATTTATAATATAAGAGTAACAATAATAAGAAGAACACTGCATTACATAGCTGATGAACTTTTAAATACTTCTGTCTTCTTCATGTTGCTGTTGAAAATCAAGTTAGTCATGAGTTTTCAACATTTATCCTTAGTTATGATGCTCTGACATTCTGTATAAGAACTTACAGAAATCTATATCTTAAATTTGGCAGGAGTTAACACAGACTAATATCATAATGTTAGAAACTTAGAAATTTTTGATGCATTACGCTTCATACACTCCTGTACCTTGATGACGACATATTAAAGCCTTGCTTGTGTTGGCTGTGCTTAAGAAGGGACGGTGAGAGATGACATTGACATTTTGTACACTCTCGACTCAGTGAAGTCCCGACATTTTACCATGATTGGTGTCCATGAAGGAATACTTAAGGAGCTGAATAAGTGAGGACTTTAGGAATGGATTGATCTAAGACTCCTTTATGACAAGAGGGGGTAACTAGTGATAGGGCACAAATTGTGGGGAAGGACAAAGGAAAGAGTGATGCATCTCTAGCGTGAGGCTCCTATTACTCCCTGAAGAAATGATATTATCAAGGATATAACACATAAAATAAAGAATTCAGATAGATGGGGGTAAACTAATGAGCTTAGATATTAATGAACTTGATAAAAAGGTTATTTACTGGAACAATACTCTTATCAATCTAAAAACAACAAGTAGATCTACGCCAGGGGAATTCGTAATGTGTCAGGAGAAATTGGTACAATCATTTGGTTATGCCATTTTGAGCTTTGTTCTAACCTAAGATATTGCATCGTTTGCCTCAATGATGGCCTTTTTGATCTCATCCGTATGGTAGCACATATCAGTATTTAGTGATCGTTGTAGGGATAATGAAACCAATTGTAGAGTAGATGACCTAGCCTAGCGACATCCATCCCTTGTCTCCAACTGGGAGATAGAGACTACTCCATATGCTACTAAACATCCTGATCTCTGATATGATATATATAAACCTATGTTGTGGGATGGAGAGTTTAATGCCTCTGAGATTCAGCAAAGACCCTAGGCAAGACAAAGGGGAGCCTTTTGTTGGGTTTCTTGCTTGTTTCCTTGGTTAGAATTTTACCTTTATAAGAAGTTTGTGTTGCATTAAAGATGGTGGTTAAATCAGTGTCGTCCCATTGCAGTTGTGAGAATTTGTGATAATCATCAATTTATGATTCATGGGTACAGTTCCTGTAGGCCCAACGCATTTTTGCTGGATTCTAGTCGTATAGTTGTATCTTAGGGTTCCATGTATTCTAGCCATATCGTCGTTTTGTAGGACTCTAATGAAGATTCTTTTAATAATCCCACGAGACAAAGTTCCTATGAATGGCACGCTAACAGTAACTTGCTTGTGGGGATTTCAATTTTTGTGAAAGCCTTTGAATTTCAGCAACATGTTATATATTCAAGTTGAAGGAAAAATGCTTTGATTTTGAGATGGTGAATGGGATTTTATCGAAACTTGCGTTTTGTTGAGAATAGCAGTTGAAAGCATTATGGTATTGAGTTGACTGTGGTGTCCTGAAGTGGATGTTGAAATTGTTGCATTAAATTGCTCTTCTTTAGAGCATTGATAGTTAGATCTATGTCCTCCAGTACCAATTCAAGATGGTTATTTTTTTAGCCACTCAGCTTGTGTTACAAAATAGATCATCCATACTCCATGGTATATTTGGCAATTTGGGTTATACTAAGCGTACTTTCGAGAAATTTCTTGTAGAGGACATGTGCACGTTCAGAATTAGTCGAGATTTTTATTTCTGCTCACCTGCTGCCAATCAAGAAAATATATAAGTAGTGGTACATCTACCGAGAGTGTAGCACGAGAGATGCCACCGATAAAGCTAAATGACCTTTTTTTTTTTTTNAAAAAAATAAATCACAAACATCATTAAAAAATACTTATTTAATCATTAAATAAAAAAAACAAATTGGTGACCATCCTCGGGATATTTCATCGGTGGCTTTAGCATTATTGTATTTGTATATATTACATTGGCAACGTCTAGTGCGTTCAAGTACGAGTTTGGTTATTTCTTGTTTTCCAAGCTTTTATAAGAGTGCGTTCTTTTGGTAGGAAAAAAGTTGGTAGTGAGAGAACTTTTAATAGCGGCTTGTGAGTTACCTAACTGACTCTTCACACGAAGCAAATGAGGGGCTCTTTATTCAGAACCTAAACTCTTCCATACGTATACCGGCAAACAAAACCTCATTCTCTTGGTCATCCCACCAGTGAACCTAACTAAGGAAACAAAAAAAAGCCAAAGCAGCCCACGAATTCAACTATTTAAATGGAAGCAAGGACCAGTGTTTGAACAACTTGAACCATTCTCTTCCCTATCTTTCTGTATGTAACTCTTGAAACAGATCGAAATGGCTCACATGGAGAAAGTCAAGATTGTTACTGTTACATTGATACTGTTTGCAGCGTTCATGGTGCTCTTGCCGAAGACGGAGTGCATGATAAGGCCACCACCACTGAGGCCACCACAACTGGCTCCCCGTCCTCTTTGTGCGTCACAATTTTCACTTGCAAACTATGCGTGTGCACTACTTCCCTTGAACCCATTACCACCCTCTCCTCCTTCCCTCAGCATTAGTGCTGTTAATGTTGCTATAGATGATGACGATGATGACGACGAGGATGATGACCATGATCATGATAACGACGAGCAGCATCACACCCACAGGCATAGGCGTAGTCACGGTGGGCACCGGCGTAGGCATAAACCACACCATCATTCACAAACCGTGGACAATTGTTGTCGGTGGGCAAGTCAGGTGGACAGCCAATGTGTTTGCGAGCTGCTATTTCTCTTGCCCGGCTTTGCAAACTTCCTAATGAGGCCATTGCACGATTACACCTTGCGTATTAGTGACTCTTGCAACGTTACATATACGTGCGGTGGGACAAGAATAAGAGCTTGAATAGTGCATTTACTTCACGATGCAAGGTGGTGCTTGGTTCATACTTAAAAGTTTGGTGTAGTTTTGGTTGTCTTGTGGGTTTAGATTCTAGTAATCTGCAGGTACTACCTAGTATTATCACTTAGCTGTTTCGGTCTATTAATAATTTTGCGCATTTCGTAATAAATTGAAGTTGTTGGCATGAGATTCCCATGAGCTGTAGCAGTG
Organism: Pterocarya stenoptera; assembly: GCA_003123785.1. Lineage (NCBI taxonomy): Eukaryota > Viridiplantae > Streptophyta > Magnoliopsida > Fagales > Juglandaceae > Pterocarya > Pterocarya stenoptera. The sequence goes on from QEOT01124120.1 coordinate 50,738, forward strand.
CTCAAATTCCCTGAGAATCATATATGATGAAATATTTGCTTGATCAAGATGCCTTTTGGTGCAAAACACGAACGGGAGAGAGGTGATCTTGTTAGCTCAAAGCCTTTCAATGCAAAAACATGTGCACAAAGTAAAAGATATGGTTTTACTTTCATAGAGTTACAGCCCTTCCCCGCTCCCTCAAGCCCTTCTCTCCTGAAAAATCTTTTATTACTCGGTTAACTTGTTTGGAATATTTGTTTAATTTGTCGAGATTCCTCTATCCCACCGTTTGCACTAATTTTTATTTATGAAACTGGTAAGTCTTAAGGGGAAGCTCTGCGACATTTGAGCTTTGATAAACACGTCATTGGCATTGTTTGGATTTAGAAAACATCTTAATTCATTTCATATCATCTAATTATTACAATTTTTCAAAATTTTCAATTTTCAAATTTCAAAATAAAAATAATATTCTAATAATATTTTATTCAATTTCTATTTTATCTCGTCTCATTTCAACAAGCAATCTAAATCTCTCTGGTGTAAGTCGAGAGTTTGAATCCAACTTGGGCCGAAACGAGCGGACTGGATATAATTTGACAATTGCTAGATGTATGTAGGACAACTACATCCACAATATTATATTTTCTAAATGTATGTTTATTTGCGATGAAATATCTTTTTGGAAATAGTTGACCGCGGGATGTTTATTTTCAACGGCAACAAATTGTGGGGAATAGCTTATCCATTACGATCTTAATGTTGTTTTGTTGAATTTTTAGGGCATTTTTTCATTTGCTGAGAATACAATTAGCAAGGAAGAGACGCAAGTAAACTTGCAAATATTACACTTTGGTACGTACATCCATTCATTTCATTACCAAAAAAGCTACGTATATACGTACATTGAACTATATAATAAATAATTATAATGGGGGAATACTCTAAATTTTTGTCATAATGTATTAATTTCATCTCTAGTGTGATAAAGGAGAGGGGCATCTTTAGTGGCCAAGCTCCTCGTCCTTTCCTTTTGAGCTGCTAGGTGGTAATGAAATAACAACTCATCATGCGTATAAGGTTTTTGACAAAAGTTTGTAAAGAAAACCTCTATTTCAATTCATTGTAATTTTTCTTTTTGTACACTTTTCTACAATGGCTTTATAGTTCTTATATAGAAGAAGCTATAACAAACTTCATCCCACAATTACATATCAATTGCCACCTGTCCTACCAAAATTTTATTTTGTTTACTAGATTAATATTCCCTACTACTTTGCTATGCACTCGATTTGCTACTTGCATTGGTGCTGCTGCGTTCCTCCTCTGTTAGTGCAGAATGTTTGGTTGAGTCTTCTTTTTCCTTAACAGCCCCCAGCTATTCAAGCGGCACCTAACAGATGGTGAGGCTTGATCGTAAAAACATAAAGTGAGCGGTGGAGAGTGGCTCTGTGAGAATATCAGCTAATTGATTTTTGTTGGACACAAATGAAACATTTAGAGTCTTGGCTGCCACTAGATCCTTTACAAAGTGATAATCTAATTCTATATGTTTGGTGCGAGTGTAGAATTGGATTTATAGACAAGTATGTGGCTCCCAAATTATCACACCACAAAGTTGGTGGATTAGTTAAGAAGATACCAAGTTCTGTCAAGAGTGATTGAATCCATAGAACTCACAGGTAGTATTGGCAATTGCCTTGTATTCGGCCTCAGTGGATGATCTCACAATTGTTGGCTGCTTTTTGGAATCCCAAGAAACCAGATGTGCACCAAAAAAGATACAAAAACCTCTTGTGGACTTTCTATTATCAGGGTAACCGGCCCAGTTAGCATCAGAAAAAGCCAAGAGAGTGAATGTGGATGACTTAAAAATAGAGACCAAAGTTAGGAGTGAGTCTAAGATATCTAAGAATTTGTTTGACTGCTTGCCAGTGAGAGATTTTGGAATTATGCATGTATTGACAGATTTTGTTAACAACAAAATATCAGGATGAGTAAAGGCTAAGTATTGTAAATTGCCAACAACACTTCCATATAAATGTGGATCCTCAAAGGAGGACCCATCAAAAGCCTAGAGTTTGGTAGAAACTGACATCGGAGTATTGACAGGTTTTGTATTGTGCATATTGGTACGATGAAGAAGGTCATAAATATATTTTGATTGACACAAGAACAAACCTTGATTATTTATGCAAATCTCAACTCCTAAGAAATAATGCAACTGACCTAGATGTTTAACCGGGAATGATGTACCAAGTGCAAAAATGAAGTCTGAGATTAGAATGGAACTTGAGAGCATGTAACTATGATGTCATCAACATATATTAGAACATGAGATGCATTTCTATAAATAAAAAGAAAGGTGTCAGATATTGATTCTTGGAAACCAAGTGAGACAAGTTTTATACTAAGTTTAGAACACCAGGCTGTTTTAGACTATAAATGGCATTTTTCAATTTACACACATAAGATGGATAATCAGGATGCACAAAGCCCGTAGGTTTTGCATGTACACTTCCTCTTCAAGACCACCATGTAGAAATGTATTTTATATGTCTAATTATTGTAGTGTTCAGTTGAAAGAAATAGCAAGGGACAAGAGGATTCGAATGGTTGTGGGTTTGACTACTGGAGAAAAAGTTTTGTTGTAGTCAATCTCGGCTTGTTGATGGAATCCTTTGGCTACAAGGTGAGCCTTGCGCCTTTCCAAAGTGCCATCAGTCTTCCTTCTTGTTTTAAGTATCCATTTAGGGCCCAAAACATTAAAGGAGGATGAAGGTGGTATTAGATCACAAGTGTGGTTGTGTAAAAGGGTTTGAAATTTGATTCTCATGGCTTCACACCAATCCAGAGATTTAGTGGCTTCTGTGTATGAATGGTGGTGGGTTTTTCAGGAATGGTGGTGGGTGTCGATATAGTTACTGAAAGTGAGGGTTTCATTTTAGGCCAAGGTATAGTACCATTTGTATGAGTAAGAGGACAATGAGTGTTTACCTTGGAATGAGTGACCATAGGATGAATAGTGTGTGATGGAGCTACCACTGGGAGAATCGGTGAAGGGGATGCTGAGGAAGACGAAGACTCTGGAAGTGAGGGTTTGAGATATGGAGAAGATAAGACAGAATCGATTGTGTGGATGTGTTTGGGTTTGAAGAGAGTGAGCCTGAGTGTGTAAAGTGGGGATTGGGAAGAGATGTGGGCGTGGAATCAACGGGATGAGGAGTAGGAGGGGTTGGGCCGAGCAAGTTAAATGGTATTGGAAAGGGCCTAGTGAAGTGGGTTTCATTGAAAATAACATCTCTAGAGATGTAAGTTCGGCCCGATGGTATGTGAAAACAACAATATCCCTCATGGTCTGGGCTGTTGCCCATGAGGACACAAAGTTTGGAATGGAGGTCCATTTTATACCGATTGAATGGACGTAAGTTGGGCCAACAAGCTGACCAAAAAATGTGAAGACATTTGTAATCTGTGGATTGATTAAACAGTGCTTGGAAAGGAAATTTATTTTGTAAGACTGGTGTGGGCATTCAATTAATGAGAAAAAAAAATGTTTGAAATGCTTCAAATTAGTATTTAAAGGGCATTGATGCTTGAGCTAATAGTGAAAGTCTAGTTTCAACTATATGCCTACAACGATGTTCTACTGTCCCATTTTGAGTATGTGAAGATGGACATGTAATGCGATGAATAATATTATAGGATTGCATAATGTTTTGTAGAGGGTAGAACTCTCCTCCCCAGTCAGATTGGACAGCCTTAACATTAGTGGAAAAATAATTGTGCACATAACGTAAAAAGACAATGAAAACTGACGAAACATTTTATTTGGATTGAATTGGAAACAACCATATGTATTTAGTATGATCAGCTACAATGGAAAGATAAACTCGACAACTAATGGATGATAACACAGAGGTCGGACCCCACATCTAGAAACAATAATTCAAAGGATTGACTGAACTGAGAAGGTGATGAGGGATGAGATAGAGCATGTGTCTTAGCTTTGAAACAAGCTGAGCAGGGCTATATAGATTTGTTAGAATTGACTGGAAGGTTTAAATGTCGAATGATGAAGGTAATTGTAACACCCGGGCCCAGCTAAGCCCGCTGTACAAAATTTTTGAGCTTATAGTATGAAAAGCTCATTTGGGATTATGAGAAATTTTTTTTGAAGAGAGTATGGGCCTAAGATTTTATCTTGGCGGATACCAAATTTTTATAGGCTTTAAGAGAGTATGGGCCTAAGATTTTATTTTGGCGGATACCAAATTTTTATAGGCTTTCCATGTTAGTTAAAATCATTAAATATTTTTGTTTTGGATGGAATCTTAGTATGGGCTGAGGAATTTATGGAACAAATATATTTCTTTTAAGGATTAGACATGGCCCAAATACTTGGAAAGGGCTAAAAAGCCCAAGCCTGTGATATCTTGTTTCAGACTCCACGTTCTACACGTTTCATGTCCGATTCCATTGCATACATGTTTGTCCGACTAGGATTATTATTTTAGAGTTCTATTAAGATCCCTAACCGATACCAACTACTATACCCACGACTTCACGTCCCATGCACGTTTTCTCCCTCTCATGTTTCTCTTCTAGGGTTTTTTTTTTTTAATCACCTTTCTATATATGCATGTATTCCTCCCATGCACTTGAGAAACCACCACTGTCGTAAACCATAAACCCACATAGACGTGACCCAAAGCCTTCCCCCGCAGCACTTGGATGTGTTGAGAGAAAAGAAAACTAAAGCCATGAGAACCACCTCCTCATGCCCAGTCCACGACAAACGCAGTAACCACCACCACGTTGTGTCCATAGCCTCCATAAACTACCAACTTCCATCTCACGTAAACACCCACTCACCATCGTCAACCACCTCAAACATATTTTTCCCTCCCACAGTTCCCGTGAACCAGTCCCTCTCAAAGCACGTTCAATGGGTTCCAGCCACCATGTTGCAAACTCCTCCCTCTCAGACACCGTGCAACGTCAAAATCCTCCACAACATCGCCTAGTCATCGAAAATCACATACGGTACCCTCTGTTCTGCTTCACCAAAAGTAGAGTAACTACATCAGCCTCCACTGCATCTGGGGAGAGCCACCGCACGTCATCAACCCCCACCTCGACATCGCCATTTGCACATAGAGAACCGACGAGCACCTTCACGGCACCCATAAGCCACCGTGTTTCTCTCGGTAACCTCTCTTCCCCTCACATGTTACTCTCTCTCCTTCTTCCACCACGTTCTCTCTCTCTCTCTCAGTGCTCCACAACAATCACCACTGTCCACCGCACCCCAACTTCGTTGCGCCTCTTTCCCTCTCGGTAAGCCTTAGCCGTATCATCCCTCTGTGTTTTCTTTGTTTTTAGAAGATAGAAACGGTTTCCTTCCCACAAAGCTTAGCATGAAGTAGGAACAAGTTTGATGAAATTACACTTATGCCCTTGAGTTATAGGCCAAAGTTTACTTTTATTTTGGATGTGAATTGTACCGTGGGCATCAATGAGTTTTCAGAAATTAAAATATTTTAACTGGGCCTAGTCTTGCTTTATATTGTACAAAAATTATATTTTACAGAAATATTTTAGAATTAATGTATTAGTCGGAGGAGTTAAATGATATTGATGAAATTTAAGAAGTAACGATATTTTAGGATTAAAAGAATTCTAGACATTTAGGTAAAATAGGTTATTTTAGTATTTTAAGCTTAAATATCAAAATATGAATTTGATTAGAGATCTAAGTAAGTTACGCATTTATTTTATAGGTGACTATTGATATTTGTTTGGCACTATTATAGAAAAGGTATAAGTCCAGGTAAGTAAGGTTCCTATACTAGACTTTGCATAAAAAGAAAATCAAACGAGATTGATTTTGAAAATATGTATGCTTGTTTTGAAAAAAAAAAAAATCTAAAACCAACCTCAGATATGTGTTCTGCATATGCATGAAAGTTATATAAGAGAAAATATTTTCTATCATGACTGGTGTAGACATGAGCTAATTTTGTGCATTATGTTTCCGAACTATGCAAAAAGAGCAAATATGAAATTTATGAAAATTTGTACATGTGATGTGAAAATGTTATGAAATGGTTTTTGAATATGTGAAAAGATTTGAATTTGTTCAATACTCTATTTGGAGATGTTGTGGCATCTGAAAAACTTTGGCATGCGATTCTGAATCTGTATTCTGATTAAGTTTGACTCTAATGTTTTATTCGGTTTTCGTTTACCGCCCAACCACTGGTGATAATAGTGGCATATGACCCAATCAAGGGTTATAATAGTGGATACGACCCAACCACAGGGTGATAGTAGTGGATACGGCCCAACCACAGGTTATAATAGTGAATACGGCTCAACTGCGGGTTATAATAGTGGATAGACCCTTTCACGGGTTAGAATTATGGTTAACCCTACCACGAGAGTTAAATATGATACACGGTCCAGTCACGAGTGATAATAATGGCATACGGCCCTTCCACAGGTTATATTGTGGTTTATAACCTTACCACGAGGTTAAACATGGTATCTGTCCCGATGTGATGCTCTGCTTGATGAAGATGAGGTCTTAGATTTTGATATGCCAAAAGATTTTTGAATAAGAATGTTTTCTGAAAGTTTCGTTTTGATATTTTTGGTAACATGTTTTGACTTTGCATTTTGAAAGTAAATGTTTCTAATTCTGCATTATGATAGTAAATATTTGGTTCTGGATTTCGAATTCTGAAAATTCTCTTATTTACGTACTAATATATATTATCTACTTATTGATTTGTTGATAACTCATCCATTTTCTTCACAATATTTTTCAAATAATTTTGATACCTCAGTTAGAAGTTAAGAGTAGGAAGTGTTAGCAAGGTTTGATGATCATAGAGGAATAAGTGCCAGATGGTACAAGTTTTTATTGGAGAGTCTTATTTAGTAGGTTTATGATTTTATGTTATTTGGTATTTGGAGTCATGAATATTTCTGAATCTTTATAGAGTTTTTAAATTATTTCATTGAATTATTTATTTGGTGTCCTAGTGGAGGAACATATATATTTAATTTGAATAAATGGACTTGTAGTTTTTGTATGGGAATATGGGTATAAATATGTTATGGGAGATCGTTTTAGATTACAAGAGATTACTTTCTGGACCTCCAAGAACGGGACGTTATAGTTGGTATTAGAGATAGGTTTGAGATTTTGCATACTTAATTGGTTGAGCTTTGGAAATTTGAGGTTTAGGGATTCGGCATACCTTAAAGATGATTTGATGAGATATGAGGTTTTAAAGTTTGTAGAATTTGAGGAATGGCTTTCATGATACTTGGAGTTTTAGATCAGATAGGCTTACTTTGAGGATTATAGAAAAGAATCTTTAAGGTTTAGATTTTTCTTAAAATATACGTAAGCTTAATTAAAAGCTAAGTTTGAAGTTATATAGACTTTTGGATATGAAGTTTTGGATTTTGGCGGACTTTAGGGAATAATTTCAGCATTGATGTTTAGAAATTGACAGAGGGCAAGAGCTGATTCTTGTGATATTGAGGTTTTAGAATCTACAAGCATCAGGAATGATTTAATATGGAAATAGGGGAATTTTTAGGCTTGTAAATCTATGGTTGAGATTCAGACTTTTAGGTTTGGATTTGAAGTCGCATTTGAAATCGACACTTGGATTTTGGAGATTGCTGAGTTGAGGAATATTAGAAACTTAGGATTTTTTAAATAGGAAGGATTAGTATATTAGACTTGACTTTTGATGTAGTAAATTTTGAGGAAAAAATTTTTAAGGGCGGAGGATGTAACACCCGGGCCTAGCGAAGCCCGCTTTACAAATGTTTGGGTTTATAGGTATGAAAGCCCATTCGGAATTATGAGTAAATTGTTTTGAAAGAGAGTACGGGCCTTAGATTTTATTTTGGTAGATATCATTTTTTATTGGACTTGCCATGTTAGTTAAAATCGTTAAATATTTTTATTTTGGATGGAATCTTGGTATAGGCGGAGGAATTTATAGAACAAATATATTTCTTTTAAGGATTAGATGTGGCCCAAATACTTGGAATGAGCTAAAGAGCCCAAGCCCGTGTATCTTGTTTTAGACTCCACGTTCTACACGTTTCACGTTCGATTCCATTGCATACATGTTTGTCCCACTAGGATTATTATTTTAGAGTTCTATTAAGATTCCTAACCCATACCAACTACTATACCCACGACTCCACGTCACATGCACGTTTTTCTCCCTCTCATGTATTCCTCCCATGCACTTGAGAAACTACCACTGTCGTAAACCATACACCCACATAGCCGTGACCCAAAGCCTTCCACTGTAGCACTTGGACGTGTAGAGAGAAAAGAAAACTAAAGCCACAAGAACCACCTCCCCACGGCCTGTCCACGACAAATGTAGTAACTCCCACCACCATGTTCTGTCCATAGCCTCCCTAAATTGCAAGCCTCCATCTTACGTAAACAACCACTCACTACCATAAACCACCTCAAACATATTTTCCCTTCCCACGGGTCCCATCAACCAGTCCCTCTCAACGCACGTTCAATGGGTTCTAGCCACCACGTCGTTGTCTCCTCCCTCTTAACCATCATGCAACGTCAAGATCCTCCACAAAGCCGCCCAGCAATCGAAAATCACTTACGGTACCCTATGTTCTGCTTCACCAAAAATAGACTAACTATACCAGCCACCACTGCATCTCGGGAGAGTCGCCGCATGCCGCCAACCCCCACCCCGACATCTCCACCTATACATAGAGCACCAATGGGCACCTTCATGCCACCGTGTTTCTCTCGATAACCTTTCCTCCCATCACACATTACTCTCTCTCTCTCTCTCTCACACACACACACACACACTCTCTCTCTCACAGTGCTCTGCAATGATCACCACCTTTCATTGCAACCCAACTCCTTTGCGCCTCTTTCCCACTCGATAAGCCTCAGCCGTATCATCCCTCTGTGTTTACTTTGTTTTCAAAAGATAGAAATGGTGTCCTTCCCACAAAGCTTAGCATGAAATATGAACAAGTTTAATGAAATTACACTTATGCCCTTGAGTTATAGGCCAAAGTTTACTTTTATTTTGGACATGTATACCATGGGCCTCAATGAGTTTTTAGAAATTAAAATATTTTAACTAGGCCTACTGTTGCTTTTTATTGATACAAAAATTATATTTTACAAAAATATTTTAGAATTAATGTGTTAGTCGGAGGAGTTAAATGATATCGGTGAAATTAAAAAAAGTTACGATATTTTAGGGTTAAGAGAATTCTGGACATTTAGGTAAAATAGGTTATTTTAGTATTCCGGGCTTAAATATTAAAATATGGATTTGATTAGAGATTTAAGTAAGTTATGTGTTTATTTTATAGGTGACTATTGATATTTGTTAAGCACTATTGTGAAAAAATTATGAAATGCTAAAAGTTCAGGTAAGCAAGGTTCGTACACTAAATTTTGCATAAAAAGAAAATGAAATGAGGTTGATTTTGAAAATATGTATGTTTGTTTTGAAAGAAATCTGAAAATAACCTCAGATATGTGTTTTGCATATGCATGAAAGTTGTATAAGAGAAAATATTTTTTGTTATAACTGGTGTAGACATGCGCTTATTTTGTATATTCTGTTTCTGAACTATACAAAAAGAGCGAATATGAAATTTATAAAAATTTGTGTATGTGATGCAAAAATGTTCTGAAACTAATTTTGAATATGTGAAAAGATCTGAATTTGTTTAGTACTTATTTGGAGATGTTGTGGCTTCTGAAAACCTTGGCATGAGATTCTGTATCTGTATTCTGATTAAGTCTGGTTATGATGTTGTACTTGGTTTCCGTTATGGCCTAGTCACGGGTGTAATAGTGGCATATGGCACAATCAAGGGTTATAATAGTGGATACGATCCAACCATGGGTGATAATAGTGGATACAGCCCAACCACGGGTGATAATAGTGGATAGAACTCAACCACATGTTATAATAGGGGATACGGCCCAATCACGGGTTATAATAATGGATACAACCATTCCACGAGTTATAATTGTAATTTATAACCCTATCATAGGAGTTAAACATGGTATATAGCCCAGCCACGGGTAATAATAGTGGAATACGACCTTTCCACGGGTTATAATTATGGTTTATAACCCTACCATAAGGGTTAAACAAGGTATTTGTCTCGATGTGATGCTTTGTTTGATGAAAGATGATGTTTCAGATTTTGATATGCCAAAGGATTTTTGAATAAAAATGTTTTCTAAAATGATATTTTTTGTAACATGTTTTGACTTTGCATTCTGAAAGTAAATGTTTCTGATTCTGCATTCCGATAGTAAATATTTTGTTCTGCATTCCAAATTTTGAAAATGCTCATATTTACATACTAGTATCTATTCTTTACTTACTGAGTTGTTGATAAATCACCTCTTATTTTCACAATATTTTTCAGATAATTTTGATGCCTCAGCTTGAAGTCAAGAGTAGAAAGTGTTAACAAGGTTTGATGATCATAGAGGAATAAGTGCCAGCGGGTACAAATTTTTATTGGAGAGTCTTATTTAGTAGGTTTATGATTTTATGTTATTTGGTATTTGGAGTTATGGATATTTCTGAATCTTTATAGAGTTTTTAAATTATTTCATTGAAGTATTTATTCGGTGTCCTAGTGGAGGAATATATATATTTGGTTTGACTAAATGGATTTGTAATTTTTTTTATGGGAATATGGGAGTATATAAATATGTTATGGGAGATCATTTTAGGTTACAAAAGATAACTCTTTCAACCTTCGGGAATGGGGCGTTACAGTAGTGGTAATAGGAGAAGGGTGGCCAAGTCGTAGGTGCCAGTGGTCAGTGGACGTGCATTCACTATTTAAAGTTTGAGAGGAAATCGTGGTGGAAGGCGAGGCCATGTCTCTAACGGTGCCTTGAAGAAGAACTTCCCAAGTTTGTGAATCCTTCACAAGGAAACAAGTAGAGTAAAATTCAAAATACACAGATTTATCTTGACAAAATTGATGGATAGATAACAAGTTTTTGGTAATTGCAGGAACATGAAGCAGTTTAGAGAGTAGAAAGTTGCCAGATGAAGTATGAAGTTGTGTTGATCTCGTGTGCTGAATCGGCATGGTGGAACCATCTCCAATGCTCACTTAGTCCATGCCTTAATAAGATATAGAGTCCAAATTAAGATTACTAAGATCAGCAATAAAATGATTAGTTGCAGTTGTATCAAGAAACCATGAATTTAGGTGAGGTGATGGTGGAGGGATGGTGGTGAGATTAGCTGAAAAAGACGATGGAGTAGAGGCTTTATAACTGTGATTAAATTTGTGATAACAAGCAAGATGCCACATCTGAATATGAGAACCTAAATGAAAGAAGTGTATCTTCTAAGGTACCTTAACCACACTAAAGGATATGATGGAACTACATTTGAATTGAGTCATAAGATGTGAATTTCGTCGAAAATGGATTTCCAATTAGAACTCCAAAAAGTTGTGGATTAAGAGGAAGCCACTCTAAGTATCCTAGTTGAGAATGAGAGAATTTCTTAAACTCATAGGAACAGTAGAAGCGACTTGGCTCCAAGTGGTAATACATCACCTGTTGGTCATCCGTAACGGCCTCAACCATGTAGAAGCTCATGTGGGAATGTTCCCCATCGTCGAATTGAAATTGAAGGAGAAACTTTCATAGTGGCTCTGCAAGATGACGATGAAAATATGACTATTTAAGAGGTTCTCTCATCTTCTACTAAAGATGAGTCGATGAAAGCACTAAATGATCAAATAGAGTCTATGAGGACTAATTAATTCTCAGATCTACTTGACCTATTGCCAAGGCGAAATGTCATTGTGAACAAAAGGGTTCTAAAGGTCAAATGCAAAACGGACATGTCAAATGAGAGGTATAAAGATTGCTTCATGCCAAAAGGGTATAACCAACAAAATGGTGTAGACTATGAGGAAAATCTTTCTCCAATAGCAAGGTTTGCCTCAATTCGCCTAATTATAGTCATAGTAGTATATTTGGATTTAGAACTTTATTAGATGGAAATTAAGATGACTTTCCTCAATGGAGAATTAGATGAAAATATAGACTAACCCAAGACCATCGTGGTCAAAGGTCAGGAGCACAAAATGTGTAAGCTCAAGTTATCTATATATGGCCTAAAGCAATAATCTAGACAGTAGTATTTCAGATTTCATCAAGACATTCTCTCGAATGAGTTTTGTACTATTGCCATTGTACGTGGACGATATTCTATTGGCCGAAAATGATAAGGGGATGATTGTCGGCCACTAAAGAATGGTTGTCTCTCAACTTTAAGATGAATCACAAGGATGAAGTTGAATACATTTGGGAGTTAAGATCTATAGAGATCGTTCAAAGAAACTTTTGTATTTACCTCAATAGACTTATATAAAGAATATTTTTTAGCATTTCCAAATGAGTGAATGAAAACCTATTGACACCCCTACTACCAAAGGCGAGTTTATGGCAAGAAATGTGTCCTAAGGCTCTAAGAGAAAAGGAAAAGGTGGCACATGTTCCTTATGTTAACACTATTGGCAGCCTGATATACATAAAGATGTATACTCAACCAGGTATATGCTATGTAGTTGGCTTGGTCAATAGGTTCCAATCTAACTCCGAACTGGCTCATTGAAAAGTAGTCAAGAGGATTATGAAATATCTCAACGGAACTGTAGATTATATATTGTGCTGTCAAGGTTTAGATTTGCAGCTACACTGTTACATCAATGCTGATTGGGCAATGACCTAGATGAGCGCAAATCTACAATTGAGTATGTTTTCTTGCTAAACAATGGTACCATTACATGGACTAGCAATAAAGAACCCTACATAGTCTTATTCACCATGAAGGCATAGTACATAGCATGTTTAGAAGTAGTTCAAGTAGTTGTTTGGCTAAGGAGGTTCCCTCCGCACCTAGACATCGGCACAGATACTTATGATGCATTGACTCTTTTTTTTGTGACAGCTTGGATGCTCTCGCATATGACAATGACCTAAATAATCATGGAATAACCATATACATTGATATCCGATACCACTCAATCAAGGATATGGTGGCACAAAAGGATGTGATTCTTAAACATATTTCTACAAGTTGCATGGTTGATGAGCCCATTACAAAGTTAATAGTGAAAGACGCTTTTATGGCTCATATTAGGAGTTTATGACTGCGTAGATTGTAATTATAGTTTTTTCAGTTGACAAAGAAATGTAAACTTTCATTTGAGATATTAATGCAATATGATATTTTTCAATTTGTTTTATCATATGGCATGGCTTGTACACACAAACAAGACATGTCAACAGGTTTAGATCGGCTCACTCACACGAGTAATTGCCTTTGGCACTATGAAAATGTAAAAATCATGATGAGACATTGTCTCTCTTGGTACTTTTCCAAAAAAGGATAAGTTGCATGACACAAATGATATGTTGTCTTGGTGGAAGCTAAGATGAGAACTTTCATATTTAAGAGGACCATACATTGACACCCAACAATCTATGCAGCTTGTAGTTAGTCAGATGCGAGATCCTTTTTAGTACTTTGGAGGCGAGTTAATAAAAAGACTCGAGTTAGAAGCAGAAATGGTGTCTGGACTAAGATTTGCACTAAATTTGATACGAACATACGCTCTTTGAAAAAAAGAAATATATCGTAACATGTATTTCATACAAAATACAAAGCTCAAAAAATCATTATCGGGTTTGTAATGGGCAAGGACCAATTCAATGAATTGGGCAATTCAACAAATTGAACTGGACAGTTCATGACAATCTTGAATCGGATGATTTAGTACTTGTAAAAAACTATTCAGTGTAGTCCAAAGACTCTAAACATCTAAAATCATATACAAATGAGTTAAAAATATTGATTAATAAAAAAAATATTATATAATTCCAACAAGTTGGAAAAAAAACCTTACAGAAACACTAGACTAAAAATTTTTGATTTCAAACATGTAATAAAATCAAGTCCCATATCATTTTTTTTTGTTTAATTCCAAAAGATATAAAGTACAAATATAAAGTTCAAAATTTATAGCTCTAAGTTATGCACAATTTTTTTTTGTTCAATTGCCATCATCACCCAAGTTAAGTCTTGCATCTACCAAATCATGTGTAGATGAATGCTGCTTATATGTTAAGCCAAATTCTACATTTGTCACATCATGCACAAAAGAATGTCTAGCTTCAACATAAGAGTCTGGATCACTTGTGTTAAGATGATCATCATCCTTAAATATAGTATTTGTATCATCAGTTGGGTCTTGCATATATGGAGTTATGAGTAAAAATTATTAGATCATATTCGTTATTGAGAATAAAAAGACATCTACTATACTTCGGCTTCTTCAACAATTTAATGATCATCTCCTTGAACCCATTCATCCAATGGATTCCCAAGTAATGCGTGTTCTGTGATGGCATCATAAGACTTTGATCTTCTTCTAAGTTGTTTCTCTCGAGTCCTTAAGTTATAATGTACATAAAGATCATTCTTGGTTTGGATAGTGAAAGTGTTTGAGAATGTTTGTGAATAATAGTGAAAAAGTAATAATAGAATATTGAATAGTAGTAAAAAGTAGGTGAAAAGTAATGAATAGTAGAAAAAGTAGGTGAAAAGTAATAATTAAGTAAAGAATAGTGGTGAGAGTGTTTGAGAGTAGTTGAGGTACTCTTGGTACCCAAACTAGGCCCATTTTTTTGAGCTAGAGTACTGTTATGTATCTTTATATGAATTTGATCAAATGTGTTTCAATTTCGTTCACAACTGGAGTATGAACAAATTTGGCTCAAGACCCTAATTGCAAGTTTTTATTTTTTTATTTTTTTAAAATTCTGAATAACTAATGTCGTGTTGTTGCCACCCAAAATAAATATATTAGCTATTTTATACATATAAAAGAAGACTTTTTCAAAAGTCCATTGTTGTTTTAAAATAAATACTTGGTTAATTACAACTCTTTTCTATACTCGTTTCTTATACCCGATAGCCAAATCATATCCAAAATCTCATTTTGCATTAACAAATTCATCAATTTACAAGGGAGTTATTTAGTTGAAAATAAACTTATATTTCAATAAAAATATAGTAATAAAAATAATAACCTTTTTGTACAGGTTTTGAAATTTTTACTCTTATACTGGGGACTCCAAACTATACATAACTTCATTTAGCCCTCGTACTATCACTTGCGGATTCTATATAATCAAATTGGGTTCTCAATTAACAAATAAATTTCCTTGTGCAGATAAAATAAATTTAACAAATACCTCCATAAAGTCCTCTCAATAACGAAACACTGGATTAAAAAAATACGATGATGCATGAAGTAGATGATGGAGTTGGTCTTTCCATCTCTTCTCAATGATAGTAAAAAAAAAAAGGGTGATACTCCTACTCATGACCACCATATGCTTCTTTTAACTCTCTTTTGGCGTTTTGCATGTCTTAATAAATTTTTGGCATTGAAATTGGCTATTCACTATCAACATTTCGGAGAACAGCTTTCACAAGTGGCTCAATTGAATATGATTTGAAGACAAAATCCATATTTCTCCGAAAGAAAGCATCCGAAACAATCCGTTCCACTTCTTTCCCTTCTTTGGAACTAGCTAACCTTAAATTCACTCACTACAACACAAATAGTCTTTTGTGACAGAAAAAACCGTCACAAAAAATAACCAAAATGTCACTAAAGACATTTGGTGACGATTTGAAACCGTCACCACGACTGTCACCTAATGTGCGTCACAGAAAACATTTGGTGATGCTTTACGTTCGAACCTTCACTAAAAGTATTTTTAGTGATGGTTGGAGCTATTTCGTTCTGAAGAACGTTTGAACGTTCTACTTTTTGTGACGGTTCAAAACTGTCATAGAAAGTAATGTTTGAACGTAAATAGTTACGTTCGAACGCCAACCCAAGCAGTTGACATTCGAATGACTGAACTTGAACTTCGTTGATTATTGTTTGAACGTATCATATTTATGTTCGAACGTTAACTGCATTAAACGTTCGAATTTTCGTTCGAACACTAATGGAACAATGTTCGAACGTAATGAGTATAACATTCGAATGTTTGTTCAAATGTTAAAGAAATGTTTGTTCGAACGCTTTGTTCGTTTGGGGATGAGTACGTTCGAACGTTTACAAGTACGTTCCAACGTTACGTAGTAATTTTGTGTAATTACGTTCGAACGTTTGTTCGAATGTGAAATAATGTTCGAACGTTTTATGTTTAGATTCGAACGTACAGATCAGAAATATTAATTTCATAAAATTAAAAAACATACCAATTGTATCATATTACACACCATAAATATTTTATAACTAATAATGTGTTATAAACTTTTAAAATTAAATACTAAAAGTTATATACATGAATAAAATTGAGATAATACATTTCTTTTTTCCTTGCCCACCCCATTGTTGTTGCAATGACATAACATCCTCTATTTGCACCATCATCTCCCGTTGTACTTGCTCTTGGACTTCATTGCGAATTCTTTCCTCCTGGTTTCTCTATTGGGCCTGCAAACGCATCTCTAAATGAGACTTTTGCACTAAGAGGGACTTGAACTTTATTAATTTATCATATCTAAGCATATTAATTCATCAATAAACACCATAAACTTACAAAATATTCACAAAATTCATAAACAATAGTCACAACATTTATAATCCATACCACAACATTTTTACAATATTACTACAACAATATTTCAAAACATATTAACAGTCATTAACAAATACCATAAA
This sequence comes from Pterocarya stenoptera, assembly GCA_003123785.1. NCBI lineage: Eukaryota > Viridiplantae > Streptophyta > Magnoliopsida > Fagales > Juglandaceae > Pterocarya > Pterocarya stenoptera. The sequence goes on from QEOT01124120.1 coordinate 67,562, forward strand.
CTCATAAAATATAAATACACTTAATAAACAATAATCACAATATTTCACAATCCATATCACAACATTTTCACAATATTTCGACAACAAAGTTATCTAAACATAACAATATTCCCTCAATAATATATCTAAACATATTAATGCTCATCAATAAACACCATAAACTCACAAAATATAAATATACTTAATAAAAAATAATCACTATATTTTACAATCCATATCATAACATTTTCACAATAAAATTATTTAAATATAGCAATATTTCCACAACAATGTCTCTAAATATATTAATGCTCATCAATAAACATCATAAACTCATAAAATATAAATATACTTAATAAATAATAATCATAATATTTCAAATCCATATCACAATATTTTCATAACAAAATTATCTAAACATAACAAGATTCCCACAATAATATTTCTAAACATATTAATTCATTAATATCACCATAAACTCACAAAATATTAACAAAATTCATAAATAATAATCAAAACATTTATAATCCATATCACAACATTTTTACAATATTCCCACAACAATGTTTCTAAATATATTAATACTCATCAATAAACACCATAAACTCACAAAATATAAATACACTTAATAAACAATAATTACAATATTTCACATTCCATCTCACAACATTTTCATAATTTTTCTACAACAAAGTTATCTAAACATAACAATATTCCCATAACAATGTTTCTAAATATACTAATGCACATCAATAAACACCATAAACTCACAAAATATAAATACACTTCATAAACAATAATCACAATATTTTTACAATCCATATCACAACATTTTCACAATATTCCCACAACAAAGTTGTCTAAACATAACAATATTCCCATAACAATATTTCTAAACATATTAATGCTCATCAATAAACATCATAAACTCACAAAATATAAATATACTTAATAAACAATAATCACAATATTTCAAATCTATATCACAACATTATCACAATATTTTTACAATAAAATTATTTAAACATAACAATATTTTCACAATAATGTTTATAAACATATTAATTCATCAATAAACACTATAAACTCACAAAATATTAACAAAATTCATAAACAATAAGCACAACATTTTTAATCCATATCACAATATTTTTACAATATTTCCACAACAATGTTTCTAAATATATTAATGCTCATCAATAAACACCATAAACTCACAAAATATAAATATACTTAATAAACAATAATCACAATATTTAAAATCCATATCACAACATTATCACAATATTTCCACAACATTTATCTAAACATAATAATATTTCCACAACAATGTTTCTAAATATATTAATTCCTTAATAAATATCATAAACTTACAAAATATTCACAAAATTCATAAACAATAATCATGATATTTCTAATCCATATTATCCATTTTCACAATATTCCTCAAACTCAAGCCATAAACATATATAACTAAAGTTTAGAATTATACCTAGCACTTTTTAATATCCTCTTACAAATGATAAGCTTTCAATTTGCCAAAACAACCACTTCCTTAAAAAAAAAAAAAACAATACTAACTTGTTAGAGACATATATATATATATAAAACACAAGAAAAATATCATAAAATTACAAATAATGGAAAGAATGATTTTTCCTTACCAAAATAGTTTAAAAATCCTAACCCTCAATAATCACTCTCTTATACAATTTAGATGTGATCTCTCACTCTAACCCTTTCTAACAATAACAATAATCCCTCTTACTCTAACCCTCTCTCACTCACACACACTCTCTCTCTAACCATCTCTAAGTCGAACTCTCTCTCTCTCTAACCCTCGCTCACCATTCACCATCTCTCTTTCTCTCTATTTCGTGCACGGGAGAAGCAGAAATGACTCTGCTTCCTCGGGTGCATGTTTTCATGTAAAAAAAATTTCATTTGAATTAACGTTCGAACATTTAATTTATACGTTCGAACGTTACTTTCAGTTTCAGCATTCACGTTCGAACGTATAAATTAAACTTTCAAACGTTATTTTCAGCCTCCCAAATTTTCAGAATTCACGTTCGAACGTTTAATTTAAACGTTCGAACGTGAATGCTTAGCACAGAAGACGATAATTGAGCGGGAAATTTCCCGCCAACAATTTTCGTACGTTCGAACGTATAGGATTTAACATTCGAACGATACAATTGAGCGGGAAATTTTCTGCCAACAATTTTCGTACGTTCGAACGTATATGATTTAACGTTCGAACGATACAATTGAGCGGGAAATTTCCCGCCCACATTTTTTCACGTTCGAACGTAAATAATGCACGTTAGAACGTAAATATAACTTGATTATTAATAGTTAGAAATAAAAAATAATCTAGTATATATATAATATCTATATTATATAACATATTCGTAATTACTATTATATATTATAGTTGCATAATATATTATATACACTAAATAGCAGTATATATAATATCACTACAAGGGGAGTCACTTTAATTCCTTCATTAATTTCATTGAAAAAAACCTTATAAATCACCTTGAATGTACTTTCCCAGCAATATATACATCACTGGAGGTTTGCCGGTATTAAAGTCCAACTTATAATAACTCAATACATTTATAAGGAAAAATGAGATATATCATATAACAAAATATATAACATAATATACTTATACTTAATATTCATGTTATATATATACTATTATCAACAACATTTTTTTCTTTTTGATTTTATCCGCAACATAATAATTAAGGAAGTGATTTTAAGTATTATGATAGTAGTGTTTTTTTAAAATATTTAAATATATATTAATACATACACTTATATATAGGTACACTATATATATATACTATGATAGCATAATACTTTAAATGGAAACATAATATATAGTGATAGACATTTGGTTATAATTAGTAAAACTAACAGCAACCTATATATATAGTATATATATTTTATATATAAGTACATACACTATATATATATTATGATAGCATAATACTTTAAATGGAAACATAATATATAGTGATAGATATTTGGTTATAATTAATAAAACTAACAACAATTTATATATATTATATATATATATATATACTATGATAGCATAATACTTTAAATGGAAACATAATATATAGTGATAGACATTTGGCTATAATTAATAAAACTAACAACAACCTATATAATATATATTATATATGTACATATACTATATATATATACACTATGATAACATAATACTTTAAATGAAAATATAATATATAGTGAATGACATTTGGCTATAATGTATTTTACAATATAATATACTATATATTATAATATAATATTAGATATAGTATGCTGTATGTTATAGTATACATTATAATATATAACATACATTAATAAATTAATATATTATTAATATAGTTTGAAAAATCAATCAAGAAATGTTCAACGATGGACTTCAACATTCTAACGTTTTATTTCTTACATTCCAACGTTTCCTTCCACGTCCGAACATATAGGATTTAACGTTCGAACATAATGCTTTTAAATTTATTTATGCTTTCAACAATTTGACGTCTATCCTTTACGTTCGCACGTAAACACATACGTTCAAACATATAGCCAAATGTCCGAACGTGTATGTATTACGTTCGAACGTAAAATAATGAAATATATTATACGTTCTACATTCGAACGAAATGTATTTTACGTGCGAACGTAAAATATACATGTCCAAACGTTTTATCTTAACGTTCTAACGTATGTTTCTTTATGTTCGAACATTCATGCAGAGCAGTTTAAAATTATAACAAAAGATGCATCAATAGTACTCATAATTTTTTTTCCTTTTCTATTGTCAGGATATGGCTCATCCTTTGCATACTAGAAAACGAGGGAGAGAAGAGCCACTCAAGCCGTTGCTCAGATCGGGGCTCATACTGTTATGGTAGAGCGAGAGGCCCTGATCAACGAGTTTGACGAACTCATATAGGAGCATAGGAACCTGAAAGATGGTCTTCCTCAGTAGAGGCTGGGAAAAATCTGCACATTGAAAGTTATGTGCAGACAACGCTATCATCTGAGTGTTGTTTAAGTACTTCTGTCATATTTTGTATTTGTTTTTAATTTTTGTAAGGAATAATATTATTTAATAAATCTATAGTTTTTTAATTTCAATTCTTAATCGTCTTTAATGTTATATTTTTCCACTTTAATACTAAATCACTGTACTTCAAATATATATAAACATAAATATATATTTATATATGTATACATAAATATATATTTATAAATGTATACATAAATTTATATTTATATATATAAATATATAATTATATTTTACAAATTGTGTATATATAAATATATACAAGTCAATTTTTTAGACTTGTATACAAATTATGCATTATAAAAACCACATAAATTTTAAATTAGAGTAATATTTAATTTAAATTTACAATTAACGTTCGAACGTTAATTACTAAGGTTCGAACGTTGGTACCAAAATATTTCACGTTTGAACGTAAGTAACCATATGTTCAAACGTATATGTAACATTCGAACGTAATTTTCTCATACGTTGGAACATAAAAAAAATCTCATCGGCCTTTAGTGACGGTTTTCAGAAACCGTCACAGAAAAGCTTTTTTAGTGACGGTTTGGGGACTGTCACAAATTCACAACCGTCACTAAAAAGCAATTGTGTTGTAGTGACTCACGAATCTGATACAAACATTTTTCTCAAGCTATGTTTATACTTGCAAAGACTCTCAATGGCAATGAAATGGGTGGCAAATCGAGTCTTTCCTGGTCTTAATAACTCCCCACCATTAGTATATTCTGTTCTCATCAAATTCAATAAGAAAATGTGATTGTCGATCATTTTTGTTATTTATTTTGCATTTTCAACAGCATAAGTCACTGTTTTGATCTTCATCGAATATCTTTAAGCATAGATCAATATAGAATTTTCCTTGGCAACTTATAATTTTTAGCATTATCTGTAATAAATTTTATAATATTTTGCTCTTGGAGTTTTTCTACAATTTCTTCAAATAATTTAAAAAGATATGCACTAGTTTTTGAGATATTAGAGGCATCAATATATCTAACAAAATAAATACCTCTTAGATAGTAAACCAGAAAATCTATCAAAGTTCTATTGCGCCCATCTTTTCAACTATCTACCATAAGAGTGCATCCAGTCACATTCGAAGATGTCTTCAATTCTTCCAAAGACCTTGCTATTATTTGGATCTCCTTGATTAGGAATGTCCCAACAGTTTCCTTGCTTATAGGCATTTTTAGCCCTTGATTTAAATATTTTCCCACCTCATCTAGGAGAACTTGCTACAGCAAAAGGAAAATCATTGTAATAGAAAAATCTGCTTATAAGCAATATACAATTTCTCTTTAGCCCATGAATCAATTTGTATAATCAACTTCATTTGTTTTGTTGTCTCTCCAGATTGACTAAACAATTTTTGTGTCGCGGATGCTCTATTAGTACTCATCTTTTTTTTTTTCCCTATTAACGTACTATCACCAATAACAATTCCTTCCTCATTTTCCTTTTGTAATTTATTCTCTTCCTTATCTTCCTCTTCACTGATATGAACAACATCATCTCCTTTAAGTCCAAGGCAAGTAATTTCATTATATTTTTTGCTCGTTCCTTTTTCCTACTCGAAAAATTCATGAGACGTTCCTTCACTTTTAGGCATGATGCACACTACAACAAATAGCCTCTTTTGCCATGAGTTCTTTTACGTGGTATACACTAGTGGCAAAAAGTGGGCTTTTGACATGAAAAGTCCTGGTGGGAGTAAAACCCGACTTTTTCCCACGAGATGGCAGTGGTGGACAATTATTGGTGAAAATAGACCTTTTATAGTGAGAATTTATTTTACTTGTCGACTTTATATCGTGGAATGCAAAAAACTATATGGGTATTTGTTGGTTCTCGGAAAAAACTTGTTAGGGTGAAATATTGCCTAGATCCCGACAACTTGTTATTGTCGCAAAAAGTAGATTATATAGTTACTACATCCCCTACCCCCGTGATAATCCTCTCCTCCAAATTAACTATAGAATTTTTCCTCTTCCATCAAAGTCCAAACCCTGTCCTTTATCTTCCCCTTCCCAATTGCTCTTCCCCCTCCCCCTCCCGCAGCCAATATCCCCATCCCTCTCGCTCTCCCGCAACCACTGATGCTCATCCCTCGCATACCCAGTCCATCTCCCCTGTCCCTTGCACAACGATTTCCCCACCCCCTCCCTCCTGCGCAACGCCTATTTATCCACCAACTCCCTTTCGCTCATCCTCACTTCCACCAAGGAATTCCAATAAACACCTAGATTTGGTCTTCCTCGTGTGGACCCCGACACCTATTGTTTGTAAGTTTTCAATTTATGCTCTAACCCATGTCATTTTTTGTTGGAATTTAGGCTTAGTTTGCTGTCTTGTTCTGTTGGATTCTAGGCTTTGTGTTTCCATATTCATTGTTGCATTTCATGCGAATGGATATGTTCGATTTACACCAAGTTCCTGGTGGTAATCTCTTTCTGTTATTCTGCAGTATGGATTTTGCTGTGTTCTATTTTCATCATAATGTGCTGCTTAGTTTGGGTAGTGATTTCTTCTATTGCCTTGATTTTTGTACTCTGCTGCATGGATTTTCGTATCTTATTTCCATCTATTCTTCTTATAGTTTGGATTTTCCGCTGTCGTGTTTTTTGCCCTTCTTTGATCGATATGATTGAATCATTATGTAATTAATTCTTTGTATTTAGGTCTTGTAGTCATCTCTTTATGGAGTAAGTGATTTTGTATTCAATTTGATTGAATACAACATAGCATAAAACGGAATTAAGCTATGCCAAAATCATGTGCCAAGTAATTAAAATATGGATGAAGCTATGCCAAATTCATGTGCCAAATAATTAAAAGCCACTCATTTTTACATAGTATCTATAATGAAAGAATAACATTTGTCCCATATCCTGCTCTGTTATGTGTCGAATACATAATTGTCATATGTTGAGCCAAATCTATATACAAATTAGTGCCCTAAATCACAAGTTTGACAAACAAGTGGAGCACATTGAAAGTGACAAGTAGAAGTTTTCTGAGCTAATATAATCAAATATCACTAGTAAAACTTTACTGATTCCTTAAATGAAATTATTTGTTAGTACAATATTAGGAAAGGAAAATGGAATAAGTTAACCTTCATTTGCTTAGAAATAACATTTGAATGGAAGCAAATGCGTTAATGCAACAACTGCCTTCGACCAAATGCACCAAGAATGACTACTCAAGTGCACAAGAATAACTATGCTTGACAACTTGAAACAATAACTCTGTTTGTTATTGCATGTAACTCTCATATAAAGAGGTGCTATTTGAAACTTCAGGAGATTAACATTGACACAACAATAGAGTTTATGCAACTTGCCTCATCTACAGGGACATTAAATATTGTTTGAAGAGGCTGCAACTTTTGGTTAACCACTGGCAGCCCTTGTTTATCTACGAAAATGCTTCTTTGAGCATTAGCTCCAGCATACCCATCCATATCCAAGAAGTAAAAAATCTCACCTAGGAAGTCACATGTCTAATAATCATATGAAACCAAAGCCAAATATAATATCACCAATAATAAATAAAGGGTCCTCCTCAGAAACTCAATATTAAAAATGACTCATGGAGGCATAGAAATTTGTCATGTCTAAGCACAATAAAAGAATCATGAAGATCCAATTTTTTTTGCCAAATTGGGAGAGATTTTATTAATGCAAAAATCTGCATTGCCCAAGTACCACTGATGTATAGCAGAAATGCGACCTAATTAGGTGCAAAATTATAATGATAAAAGTTACAAGATTATTACTAAAACTAAGTATAGAGTCGAGTCAAATGCAATACCCACAAATGGAGATGAGCATGCACCAACATAATCATATGCTAGGGCTTAGGCCCTACATTGTATCAATAAAAACTAAATAACCCTTAAACTTAAACTCATGTGCCTATATTTACCTAGATTGTGTCATAAATCAACAAAGTAGGAAGTGTAGGCACATAAATCAGTTCTAAGTTTATATATATATATAATGTATCTGTAAGGGCTTTCTTTAAGGCAGAAAATAACAATTTTCACAAATGAATATATAAATATATATTCATGTATATACACAAAAATTTAAAATCAGGATACTCAGCCTAAAAACAAAGCCATATGCCTAAACTACATGTAGTAGATATCCATTCAGTAGATCCACTTAATGTGTACACATATGGATCTATAAATTTATGTTCTCTAATTTAAAATGTCATATGTATACATGAGTACACAGCGGGGAGAGGGGGTTAACGACCTAAAAAATCTAATAAAAGGCAAAAATAAAAACTTCTATATAACAAAAATAGCTACTTTGTAGAATTTACTGCCAATTTATATTTTTAATATGGGGACAAACCTGACAAGCAAATACTGGAATTTTATTGGTCTCTATAAGAAATAATCAAAGATATAGGATGTCGTGAAATACCTACAAATAAATGCAACTAACCAAGACAAAGATACTTGTCTTGATGGGCTATTCACTTTATACCACACTATACCAGTTTGACCTTCACTTTCAAACCACAACAATCACAGAACCAATAACAACAATTTTCCAAACTATATCCCAATCATATATCATCACATTAATTTTTTCGCCACAAAGGAAAAAATAAGCTTCATGTATGAAACAACTTTAAGAAATCCTTAACTTCAACAAAGAGATCTATGTTAACATGCATATCAAATGTCCAGCATTGAAGGATGAAATATTGACTAGGTCTTGTCTCATATTATTTGTTTACTATGTGAATTGTTATTCATAAGTAATTAAAGGTTTGCAAGTGATAGTTTCGACAAGCCCTATCCAGATATAGTATCTATGTGACTAGAAGTTCCCTGTATCATAACAAATGATATCAAAATCAACAAATGATATTAGGCTAACATTGTGGAATGAAGTCTTTGCTCGGATAGGATTAGCTTGGGTGATGCTGAGAAGGGTAATTGACCTCCTAGCTTTTTGGAGAGGCATTCAGGAAAAAACTCAAATTGCATCACTATGGATAAAGGGGTCCATGGTGCATATAGTGGTGTATTAGGCAGGAGATGAATGAAAGAAGTATTAAGGATCAAAAGTGGTCAATGGATGAACATATACATCTCTTGACTTTCAGTTTTTCCCCATTGGTAGATTGTAATTGATTGCCATGACATGACTTTTCATGAATTTCTTGTATCACTAAATTAGCACGCTTAGGCATTGCTATTGTATATGTCCCAAATACTTGGGCTCTTACCTATTCTTATGACAAAAAAATAGTCTTGTTTACCGATAAAAAAAAATCATTTTTGTTATCTTCCCTTTCTTATGTGAGGCCGCAACACTTGACAAGGACATTATGAATTTGAGTGAGGAAGATTGGCTAAAATGCTTGGGAGGAGTTGGTATTTATTGGATTGGTGTTCTAACAATTACCAATTTCTTAGTTCAATTAAGATGTTTGCCACCAATTCTATTGTAACTATGGGCATGTTCTTGTTATATTAAACTATGCATGTGGTCATTCCGAGTTATTGAGATACAAAGCTGGTCTCCGGATGTCCAAAGACTAATATTTATTAATTTTCTCTTCGAAGGTCATTGATGCAAAATGTGCCAACGCAATCTTAATTAGCATTTTCCCACTAGCTGGGTAGTTGTATAAAATGGATAAGGCTTGGATGCATATTGAAGATAGATTGCATTCTACTAAGTATGATGAAGGTGTTAGGCAATTCTTAGCCATTGTGCAAGCTCATGCATCGACAACTAATCAGATTAGGTGTCCATGTAAGAGATGCGGGAATAGAGCTTTCCACCCTATTCGTATCGTGGAAGATCATTTATTTTTAAGAGGGATTGATCGGACCTATACAAAATGGATTTTTCATGGAGAAGAGGATCCGGTCTTAAATTCTACGTTCTCTGAAGAAGATGATGATGATGCAACTTTTTACAATCACTACATCGATGATGTGGATGAGATGTTAGATGACATTCGTCATGGGTCGTTTATAGATAATTCAGGTAGCAATGAAAAAAATGCTTATGATAATTATCACCCCTCCACCTCTAATGCTTCAACCAATTACAATTTTAACGAGTTGGTTGTTGAAGCACAACGACCACTTTATCCTGGATATGCTAAGTTCTCGAAGTTATCATTCATCGTCAAGTTACTTCACACCAGGAGCATAGGTGGTTGAACCGTGAAGTCCTTTGACATGGTAATCAAGTTGTTGCATGATGCATTTCTCGACGCTCTATTCCCAAATTCATATAACGATGTTTGTCGCTTAGAGCATGGCTTGGGCTTTAGTTATGAAGAGATACATGTGTGCCCAAATAACTATGCGTTGTTTTAGAAGGAGAATATATCATACAATGAATGCCCTAAATGTAAAGCATTTAGGTGGACTGTAAGCACAAGTGAGCAGCAAATGGTACCACAAAAGGTTCTTCGATACTTCCCCTTGAAGCCGTGCTTGCAGAGGCTATTTATGTCAACGAAGACAGCCCAAACCATGAGATGGTATAAAGATGCACGTGTTGACGATCCAACATGCATGCGACATCCAGCAGATTCAAGGGTATGAAAAGACTTCGATAACAAACATGTTGCTTTCTCCCACGATTCTCACAATGTTAGACTTGGTTTGGTGAGTGATGGGTTTAATCCATTCAATAACATGAGTAGGCCGTACAGTATTTGGCTGGTACTACTTGTGTCTTACAACTTGCCCCTTTGGTCATGCATGAAAGATCCATACACAATGTTGTCGTTGCTAATCTCTGGCCAAAGTTATCAGGGAATGATATTGATGTGCTCTTGCGTCCTCTTGTAGATGAGTTGAAGGAATTATGGGAAGAGGGTATTCAGACGTTTGATGCGTATAGTGGACAAATGTTTTGCTTGCATGCAGCACTACTTTAGACTATCAATGACTTTCCCGCATACGTCAATCTTTTTTGATGGAGCACGAAGGGCAAGATGGCATGTCCTTCATGTAGATCTGACACAAATTCACAGTGGTTGGTCTATGAGCGAAAGCATTGCTATATGGGACATCAACGGTGGTTGCCACTAGATCACAGTTGGAGACAAAAAAAAATATATTTTAATGGGTGCGAAGAGCATGGACTCCAACCATCAAGGGTTGAGGGAGAGGATTTGTTAGAACAATTATGTAAGGTCTCACGTTTCTAGTTTGGCAAATCTTCTTCGAAGAGGAAAAGAAAGAAAAATCTAGTTGTAAGCGATTTTGCGCACTAATATGTATACCCATTTAATATGATTGGTCAGAAAGTAGATTTTATTGAAAACAGTGCTATTTGAATTTAGAATATGGAGGCAACATCATTAGTACGCAAATTGGTACGCAGTTTTTTTTGTACGTAGCAAAACCCAGAAAAGAACACCCAATGAACTAAATTGGACTAAAAAATCTATCTTCTTTGAGCTTCCTTACTGGTTAAACTTGGGCTTAAGACATAACCTTGATGTCATGCATATTGAGAAAAACATATGCGATAGCGTGTTGGGAACATTGCTAAATATTGAAGGAAAAACTAAGAACTCCGCTAATGCTCGTCATGATTTGGCAAACCTTGGACTAAAGAAAGAATTTCATTTACAACGTGATGGGGATCGTATTACTATGAGTCTTAGTTGCTACATGTTAAACTTCAATGAGCAAGGGATTTTTTGTAAATGGTTGTTCAAAGTGAAATTTCCTAATGGTTTTGCATCGAACATTGCCCATTGTGTGAACGCTAGTGACGGCAAGATCAGTGGAATGAAAAACCATGACTGGCATGTCTTCTTGCAAGCACTATTGCCGGTTGTGATTGTGGGTACTTATGGTGCGTCAAGTCTTAATAGATTTAATCTCGTTCTTCAAAGAATTATGTTCCTGAACTTTGAACTTATCAGTGTTAGTATGTCTTCAAGCTAATATTCCTATCATTCTCTGCAAACTAGAAATGATATTCCCTCATTCTTTTTTTGATATCATGGTGCACCTTGCCATTAACTTGCCAGAAGAGGCATTCTTGGCAAGACGCATGCAATAAGTGGATGTATCGATTTGAAAGGTATCAAGGGAAGTTCAAGCGGTACGTTAGCAATAAAGCTTGGCCAGAGGGCTTAATTGTTGAGGCATATGTGCATCTTGAGTATCTGACATTTTGCTCTATGTACCTTAATGATTTTGAAACTAGATATAATCGCGAGGAGCTTAACAATGATGTTCGTATTAGGATAAATGAGTCGGGAAATAAGCCAAGTTTATCTGTTTTCTCACAAAAATGTTAGATCGTTGGGAACAGCAAGTTCCCACAAATTAGCCGACACATTATTGGTCAAGGCCTGATGGTATATACTTAATAATTGCACGGAGATTGAGCAATACATTGCGTAAGTGCATCATCAATGACTTGCTGTTTACTTTATGATGTGTTATATATAATTTTATGTTTCCCACTGGTAATTGATCAGGTCACATATATTGATAGGGAGCACTATAACAAGATCAAAGAAGAGGACCCTCAGAACATCGACCGTAGGCAATAGACTCAGTTCCCATCGTGGTTTATATCACGTGTAAGAGATGAAACCGTCTATACATATAACTACATTCCTATCAAATTACACATATAACTAATTCATTTTAAATATTCTCTGTGCGGTAGATTCGAGAGCAGCGTTCAGTTAGGCCTATTGGGTAACCGATAAGATATATGCATTAGCATGTGGTCTAGATCTGTGGGTCGTATCTTATGGCAGATGCATAATGAATGGTGTTCGATTTCATACGAAAGAGTGTGAAAGGCATCGTTGTAGTCAAAATAGTGGGGTCGTTGTGCATGGCAAGTATCAGGGATCTCATGTTGACTTCTACGGTGTGTTGCATGATATTATAGAGTTAAGCTACATGGGTTGGCTTAAGGTATATCTCTTTCAATGCGCTTGGTATGATTTTGGCGACCCAAGAAGGGAAATATGTGTCAAGGACAAATTGACGGCAGTCAATACTACTAGGCAATGGTATAAAGATGAGTCTTTCGTCCTTGCCTCCCAAGCAAGTCAAGTCTTTTATTTCACTGATCCGATATTGGGGGGAAGTTGGTAGGTTGTCCATAAAATTACAAGTAGGAATGTATACAACATTCATGCAACTAATACTATTGAGGATGGGATGGATGATGATGAAACATCAGGTGGTGACTCAGATGATGATGGTGACAATAACACTAACAATTAACCCCATATTTTTGACAGTGGGCCAGCCATGCCCAAGCCATTGAATCGAGACGATTTAGAGCATTTGTCTGGTGATCCAGTTTTCATAAAGCGTCAAGACTCGATACAATCAGTTGACGATGAGTTGGATATTGATGATGAGCTACTTGAAGATGAGTTCAGAATGGAGGACATATGTGACTATAATAACTCTGATAGCGAGTCCAAGAATCAGCTGAATGAGGAAGCTGATGATGATTTTTAAATATTAAGCTTTGTGTTTGTGACTTGGTTGATACTAAACTTGGTCGGTGTAGTAATTGAATTCACGTGGCTATACCTTAATTGAATGATACATCCTTGTATAAGCTTAATATTTTAGATGGAAAGTTGGGTTCGCTTTTCCATTCATTGAAGAGATTTTAACACAAACAAATCCATGTGCACCCATTGTGTTTTCATGAATTCATGTGAATAATTAAAAGGGTTTACATGCAAAGCTCCACGATTGAACAACTATTCATGACATTTTTATTCGGGTTACCTATAGGTTCCACAAATGTTACTAAGTACATGCTCGATGTATTTCCTTTTTGGTTGCATATAGTTAGTAGCTATATTGTATTGAGTCATAAAGTGTAATTATGCAACTCACCCATATATGTGATTGACTTAAGGGGAAGTTAGTATAGGCATGTGTGTCAAATTTTTTAGACTTTCCACCATAGCTAAGAAGAAACCTATTGGAAAGAGTTTCTTATAACTATATATGGGTTTTGGTTGGTTATCATGTACAATGACTCATATTTAGCATACATAGTTTTTAACTGCTTACCAACTATGTGCAAAAGATAGTGTTTTACATTTAAGGAATGAAATTTGTTAGTTAAATATTTTGTAATATGGAAAACATAACAAGATGTTATTGGCTAGTAAAAACCGCAAAAAGGTTACTCGCCAGTGGTTTTTACGTTGTGTGCAGATTTTAGAAATTCTTTAAAGGCAATGTGCTACAAACCCCTATAAACTATCGTACCCAGTCAAATGGCTCGAAGGTTGTGGCAGATGGATGATGCCAATGTTCTTTGTGTTGCCAGAGTATAGGCGTCTAGATAAACAACCACTCTAAAACTATTAGCCCACAAATAGAGATATATGAATGGAAAGGATCATAAATTCCTAGAGGGCTGCAAAGGGATCATGAACTGATCACAAACTCCTACAAGTTCCACCCCAGTCCACAAATGATGGTTGTGGGACAATACCCATGTGGGAGTATTGTCCAGTTCGAACATGCCTAATACAGCACAATGCACCATATAATGCAATGCTAAGGAAATGTAAACAAATTCACATCTAAAAATTACAATCTATAAGCAACTATGCATGATATGCGGGCTTAATTTTGAAGTTAAGGTTGTGCAAAAAAGATAGCTTTTTTGTGTTGCTAGAACATGTAATCAGGATACACAACGAATAATAAATTACAAGTAAAATCTGTTGAGGAAATTAAAATGGAATAAAAACCTTTAGACTTGCCAAATAAACATGTTTATTATAGGAGTTGATATCTAACAACTCCTGCCCAAGTGTATTGTATAATTTCTGATTATGGGATTCAGAAAAAGATGTCCACAATGTCTAGATATATTTGAGGAATTTAAAATTACATAAATTGAATATGCATGCAACCAACCGTATTTATTATTGAGGAAGATTCTCACAACTCCAATCTAACTCTGTTGTTAGATTTCAGATCATCGTATTAAAAAAAAAACAGTAAGTTAAACTTCTAGAATACTATTGACCAATAAAAATTGTAATTTTTATTGAAATTATAATATTTAACAATGCTTTGCTAAATGGACTATGTAAGGGACAGGAGATGAGGTAAAGGGCTGGATGGGTATTTTTTTTGAGATGGGAAATGGCGCCATGGGTCAAATCTAGTTGCTGCCAAAATGTATTTCTCATGGACAAGTGGCGCTCAATCCTCTTTGTTAGACAACTAATATTTTGTTCTGAGTTGCTTTTCTAAAAGGTTTAGCTCAGCACGACACCTACTGAAGTGCAGAAACATCCAAGGGGTTGAGCAGTTGTTCTTGTGCCAGCGCCATGACTATGGTTCCAGTTAAGGCATCAGGTTTGGTAGAAGTTTGATTTGCATGCACCTACTTTATTTCTTTCACTTAAGCTTCTTTTAAACTATCTTCTTCATATAAACTACATTTCAATATTCCTTCATTTACCTCTGTCTTCCTATGCATGGAGCTGCTACTTTTTCTTCCACTTAAGCATTTTCAAAAGTTTAAAACCTATTACATAAACTACACATAAAGTTTCTCTCATTCACCTACTGCAACGAAAGCCAGACCAACAATTAGGTACTAACAAGCCTTTTGTCTCTCTTGCCTTATCCTTAATTTGTTTTCTTATTTTTGTACTGAGATGTTAGATGTAGTTTCTAATGGGCCAACACAACTATTTCATCTTAATATAAATTTTTTATTTTTTTTATCTGAGCAATTAGTTTTTTTTTTTTTAGTTTGCTGGGTATTTTTTTTGTCCTTTAGTACCAGATTTTTTAATCATTACAATAGGCGCATGTGTTGTATGTCAATGCATGTAGAAAACACAACTCTACCCTTTTATTTGGCACATGCTAGAAAACAGGTCAATGAAGGTTCAAATACATACAAATCAGATCAATCTTTAGCAGCTCTAAATTAGTTAGTCCAAGATGTTTTCAGTAGCAAATTCAAAAGTCCAAACTCTGATGTGAAGCATCCTCCTCCTGGAAGAATTTTGTGTAATGTATCTGGACCCATCATGGCTTCTAATTCAGAGGGATTGCTTGGGTTCACCTTGATCAGCTCATCCATCTTCGCATGGCTTTGAATTGATCTTCATTACAAAATATATCACCCATAAATAGTAAATATATACAAAAACTTAGCTCCATCTTTTAATACACATGACTGCAATATTGTTGCAGTCTGAACTATATTCTCAATCTCAACCTTTAAATAAAAAAAAATATAGGAATTGATCAAATTGAATTAAAAGAAAAGTAGTGGGAAATTGAGATAGCAAAGAATTACCAAACCAGGTGATTCAGTAAGCTTTGTGTCTGCCTCAACAATCTCGCCGGAGATAGGGGAATTGACATCACTGGTTGGTTTGACACTTTCCCCAGCTCCAAACTCATGCCACCTTGAGATATTGAGCCCCTAACTTCTGGCATTTCCTCAAACACTACTTCTCCAAGGTGGTCCTGTAACAAATATATCAAATAATGATCTTTAGTTCCATATTTCAATTTTTTATTTTAATTGAGCCATTACAAGTAGAGCATTATAATGGTACCAATAGAATAATTAAAGACATTACATATATATGTTTACATGATATTTAGTATGTTAAATAGCAGCTAATTTGGTGTTCTAACAAATTGGTTGCATGTTACAATTAAGTTGGGTTTGAAAATTCTAGCAAAGCTAAAGATGGTGAAAATTATAAAGTTTCGGGGGAGCCGAGTCCGACATGGTAGAGCTCTCATTGGTAGCAGTCCAGAAGCAGATGTCGTCCTGCCGAAAACCACGTTACGAGACGAGCCAGAGTCAAATGAATCGACGTAGAATGTAGGAGGTGCCCACAAAAGGCTTTGGGTGGAGCACATGTTGGAGAAAGTCACACTAATACTGATATGACATCCATCTTTTCATACTAAGTTAGCATTTAATATGTGTTGTGGAAAAATCATAACAATCTTTACAAGTACTAAATTTTTTCTGGTTACTCATGGATTTTAAATAAGGTGATTGGGTTATACGAATTGATGTTTTAATGTAGACCCACCTAGTAAGAAATGAGGTTGAGGGCTAGTGAAGGACACGCTATTTGAACGACTTAGGAAGGTGGGTAAGATCCCTCTGGTTATACAAGATGGTCATCGAGGGTCATCGTGTGAGGATGCCTCCATATTTACTAGTCGACTGACGGCGATTATTAAAGAACATGCCGACATGAGGCATGCTAGTTGGAGTTATGTACCCAAAAACGAGAAGCAAGAGCTTGTTGACCGTGTTAGGGTAGCTCTTTACTTTGTATTGAGAAATGAACCAAGTTGGTTGCTTATTAATAAAAATCTAATTACACATGTTTGATGACAAACTCTTGTAATGAAGTGCATGCTCAATATTGCAGCCCCCGATTTTGTTTTGGATTGCACAAGAGACAACTATTGTGAGATGGTTGTGACACATTTGGGCGATAAGTATAATGCATATCATTATGCACTGCATAAAGTGTATTTAAAATATGCATCACATGAAGAGGCTCTATGTGGTGGGACGGACATGGTAGAGAAACCTGTATGGGAGAAGCTATGTAAACGGTGGGCAAGTTCGACATTCAAGGTATATTGTAAATTATCTTCAGATTAGTATTAAGTGAATAAAATAAGAAAAATTTGAGATTTTCCTACATAGTATTATGTGCCTTTATTAGAAGTATATGATGGAGTTGGGTTTTTTCTTATTATGTTAAACTCGAGAAACACACTATTTGTAAATAAGATTTAATTTCTTAAAAACAAATATAGGAGAAGCCCAGAAGAAACAGTTCAAATAGACAAAAACTGAAAGTCAAACATACCGGTGGGCGATAATTGTTTATACGCATATTAGAGGAGAAGGTTTGTGATAACTATGGGTATAATATAAGTCCTAATTAATATGTTTGTTTCCTTATAACTTGACTGTTACTTGTGTGTTTAAGCAGGAGACGACGCCAAACATGGTTGCATTTTATAAGGAAACACACTAGGCAACACGAAATGGTAAATTCATTAATGCAGCAACTGAACACAACTATATAAGACTTTGTTTAATTTAATTTAAGTTAGACTATAGGCTGTATAGGTGTTTAACAACAATGCTGATTTTCTTTTCATCTGAATTTTTCAGAATGTAATGGTGGAGAGGTTAGCTGAAAAAGAGTCCGACGAGGATGTTAAAGAAGCGACTGACACTATCTTCAAAGAAGTGTTAGGACAAAAAAATGGGTACTCAGTAAGGATGGGGCACATGGTCATTCTTGACCCCTCTCATTCAATGAAGAAGAGTAGAGCATTTATTCATCTATCGGAGGAGAATCAACGAAACAAGAGTGAAGCATAAATCTACAAGAGAAAATTAGGCCAGATGATGGGTGATATTGAAGCGTTGCCAAAGAATTTTTCTGAGCATGAAAAAGTGTTAATGAACTATTGGATGAATGAGATAAAAGGAAGTGGTGAGTCTCATAGAGAGACTCATCAAGATGTTTAAGCATCTTACTTTGTTTACTATTTTGTGGAAGGTTTTTTGTGGGGTTTTTTGTGTGGATTGTTTATTGGATATGTAGCAATCCAATGGGGCATGGACTTGTGTCCCTCAATACACATTTTGGTAGTTGCATATTATAGTTAGGGTGGATACCTATAAAGTAGTAATACCAACCTTCAGACCCTTGTTGACTTTTGACTTTTTGGCATTCTGGGTGGATTGTAAACACCAGCTATCACTTTTGGTTGAGTAGTTTGACAGGGACAAATTAGGTTAATCATGAAAAGATAAGTTCTCTTACAGTTACATATACTGGTTTAATGCATCGACTTGTGATTTGCAAAAGGCTGAAAACTGATCTAGTAGGCTAATATTACCAGTATTGGAAACTTATAGGTTAGAGAAAATCTTAGCTTTACATATGGATCATGAAATGTAGTGCATGAGTTGGTGGAGATGAAGAGTAGTTTCAGATGAATAGTATTTGCTGGGGCTGTATTTCTTCAATATTGTTAGAATTAATACTTGCAAATGGTTTTTTTCCAAGTGATGTATGCAAAATTCCAATGCTCTTCAATATCACACACACCCTCAATTGGAACCCCATAAATTTTAAGTTTTAATAAATCATTTGTTATTTCGGTTGCAATATATGCTAAGATAACCTACAAACTAAGTAGCATTTTAGTAGGTTAAACCCACACTTTGACACTTAGTTCATGCTGCATGGATCAGGAAATATCTCATTGAGGCAATGGTCAGTACCAATTGTGATATTATTAAGACTGATGTGTATATTTTAGACTTGGTTGCCTATATATATACACAGTTTATTCTCTCACAATAGCCAATACATTGCTATGGTAGATGGGAAGTCACAAATAGAATTTCAACAATTGATTATGTTTGAATAGTACGTTCCATGAGTTCAAATTGGATCACAGATTTTGGGATATATAGAACTGATTTTCTTATATAGCATGGATGAGCCTATAACAAACTCTATTCTTCGAATATGCAACTAGTCTAGCAATAGCATAAAATTAATGATGGAGGTATATAGTGATAATTTCATGAGAATAACAATAGTGATGATTGACTATGACATATTCCAAATTCATCTTTAGATTAAAGATTTCTAGAGTAAAAATCTTAATATGCTATATGGGCAAGAGTACATTACATTAAAATTAATGTTCAGGGTATGTATACATAATTACTATAGTAGCTTCCCCCTTGCTATCATGTCATTCTCCAATTAAGTATCTTTGTTTGATATAGTGCGTTTTGCTAAATTTCAGGAAACATTTAGCACCATGCTTTGATGATTTTCCATGGTAAGATCTAAATGTCTGGAGAACAAGATAAAGCAACATTTAATACCCTTAGTAATCTGTCTATATATCAATAGCGCATAGATTGCAGCTGTTGGAGCAAGAATTTATAATGTTGGCAGATTTGTAAATCTGGATGGTGGTTATATATGTAAATTGACAGGTTATTATGAAAAAGTTAAGTGATTTTGGTTGTTATATTTTAATGTGTTATCTTCACCAATATGTCTGGTGGAATAACATGGAGTTTATAAGGTTTAGATTATGTTTGGAGTATGAGATGAGAATTTTGTGTTTTGTTTTAAAGTTTAAAATATTATTTTTTAGTTTTGAGATTTGAAAAAATTGAATTAGAATTTGAAAAAGTTATATTGGGATTTGAAAAAGTTGAATTATTTATTATATTTTGTATGGGGATTTAAAAAAGTGTAAAGATGAGATGAAATGAAGATGAAAATTTTAAGTGAAACATGTTTTCCAAACATATCCTTAATCTATACTAGTTGTTTTAAGATGATAAGAAACTTTTATAAAGTGTTCAGATTGATGAGGAAACAGATTTTGACGCAATGGAGTAATTTACTATCTAGCTGTATTCGTGGAAAAACGGCAACCCGTCACCTAAAAAATAAATCAAAATTTGCAAATGAACTTCTAAAAAAGCCTATAGCCGACGGGAATATGTCATGGGAAAAACTATCTTCCCACAATGTCCCTATTGTGGATATATACTTCTTCCAGTTTGAGTGTTCTTTTCCCACCAAACACCACTGATGCAAAAATCTTGGTTGCAATCACACACGTTTATAAGAAATAATAGTTTCCCACCAATGCATATCATGGTAATTGACTAATTTCCACCACTTATGTCTGCTAGTATAAAGGCAATTCCTTTTGTCATGAACACCCTTAATGGTTAAAAGAATTTTGTCACCAGAATGTGTCATCGGGAATAAGTATTTTTCAAAATATATCCAGGTGGATAATGATTAGTTCCAACATAAGTCAAGGTTCGTATTGCATAATTATCACCAAAAGATGTTATCCCAAAACTAACTCTAATGATAAATCAGTTGATGGGAAAAAACTTGATGCCACAGAAGTATCAACCAAAAGCTTCATGGCTAAAAGCTTTTTCCGAGCATTGCTTCTATGGAAAGATGGACTATATCCCACCACAATGGTCTTAGTGGTAGCATAATTTGTTGTCATGGGAAAAATGTAGCCTTTGCCATGAAATCAGATCTTGGTGGGTAATATATTATTTTCTATGAATTATATGCCACGAACGAGCCACTAGAATTATTGGTGGAAATAGTTTTTTCCTTACTAAATTAAACTTGTTCTTACCACTGTCCTTCATGGCAAAAACTTCAATTTGTTGGCATCTCATGAAGCTTTTTTACATGCTGCAATATTTCCTAACACTTTTGCAATATGTTGATTTAATCGGAATAATCCACGTACTTTTTTTTCATAGTAATTACAATTGAGCTTTTTCTTTAAATGGTTCAATATTGTCGCACGTTCCCATGCCAGATCCATTTACCTCAAAAAAAAAAAAAAAAAAACAAAATCTTTAGAAGTGATTCTTCGCGTTCCTATTTCAAGCAATGCATCATGTGAAATTTCCAAATATTGAATATTATATCATTTTCTTAAACTCACCTATCAATGATAATATATTGGTGAAAAAGTATGTATTGACTTAACAATTCATGCAGGCTGGCTTTTGTACAACTCTTTAGTCTTGATTTCTTTTTTACTAATATCTGCTATCTTAAGTCTCTTAAGCTACATGCATAAGCAAGAAACTGATAAATAGACTACTTTGTCAGTCATGCCATAAGTAACTCTAGTCTCTTAAGTATAGCTGCAAGTAGTTATCTTCGGCATACGTACATTTCCCGTATGATCCATATTCCAAAGTTCTAAAGCTAAATAAATTTGCAAAGATCAGCAATGATAATCTAGAAAGTTTAGAAAAGAAATTTGGGTGGACTCAACTAAATTCAAAGTCTTTCCCTAGCAACCTTGCATTTTCAATCAACTTCATTGCTACAAAAATAAAGTTGATCAGAATAAATCGGTGTCGCATCAAACTGTTTAAAGAAGAAAATAATATTTCAACGAAATCATGAAGTCGAGCTAAATATAAATAACACACGAAATTAAACAAAGTAGACTAAGAGCTTGTTAAAATATTACTAGAATATACTTTTTTAATATACTTTTTATTTTAAAATTTGAAAAAGTTAATGATTTGAAATTGAAAAGTGTTTGCATTTGAGTGATGTTTGAAAAAAAATTATGAAGAGTACTCTTGAGATGAAATGAGATTATCTCACTTTCCAAACAAGTCCAAAAATCAATACAAATATGACCTATTGAGGTCCAGTACAATGACAATAAAATTGAAATGAATTGCAAGGTATAAAAACTTATGACAGTCGAACAAACAAAGAGAACGGGCAGATCTAAGAATCCAAAAAATTGCAGACTACGGAAATATAAAGAGGCTGAGGGATACTTGTAAATGTTGAGAGTTGAGACTTATTGGGAGAGAGATCAGAAGAAAATTTAGAAAAGTATGAGATGGAAACTTGAAAGACTCCTCACTGTCCTCAACGTCGGTGCTTGATCTTCAGTAGTCAGAGTTAAGAGTCGAGACATTTTATTTTTTTATTTTTTAGTTTTTAACTTTTTTCCTTTTGATTCATCACTCTGATTCAATCCATGAATCAGTTAAAATTGGTCTGGTTCGGTCTGAATTGGCCGGCTCAACCGATTATTTGACTGAACCAATTTTATCACCAAAATTGATTAGGTTTTTTGCCAAACTGAGTTGAACCATACCAAACCAGACCCATTTTTCAAGCCTTGACTGCATGTGCTTTCTGGACAAAATGTGGAATTGGGTGAATGGTTCCCTTTTCTTCACTATGTGAGTCCCATTCTTACTTTTCAATGCCCTAGCCTTCTTGACTATCTTTTGACTATGTTATAAGATAGAAGTTCTAATGTTAGATTAAAGTTGAGTGACATGAAGACAAATGGAAGACTACTATTCGACAACACATCTTCGATTATGTTTGCTGACGTCAAATTTTGGCATTGCAATGTGGAAGTGACAAAGTTTGTGAACACATATATAGCTATAGTTTAGAAGTGATCAAGCATGGTTTTGAGCTTTTTTGGAACTCGGAAGGGGATCGAATATACTTGATTAGATGCAATTAAATAAGTCTAGGGCATACGAGACACTTTAGAGATGTTGCTATTCTAGTCTTCTCTAGGGGAGGTTTGGTATGGTGCTTCCACATATTTCTTTTTAGGTGTACTAGATGGTCGCACAACCTATTTGCTTAAATGAACAAAATTGAGAACGCACTAACAGACATAGGCTTGGAGCATGACTACTCTATGTAAGTGGGAGATGTAATAAAGGAGAGGGGTGCCCATAGTGGGCAAGCCCCTCATCCTTAATTTCCTCTTGAGCTGCCAAGCGGCAGCCTTGACATTACTCCAGGCATTATACATGGAGTTAAGGAGCAATGAAAGGCCGTGGGTTCCCAAATAAATCGTCATTCTTCACATATCAGTGGCGTTTTTTTATCGTTTCTTGAAACACCCTAAAAAATTTGTTCTACGTGGAAAGGGGCATTTTGAGTGTCTCTAATTCATTTAGGTAGGTACACTCGCGAATCGTGTAGAGAAGAACTCAAATATGTCGTAGATTAGTAAACTGGATTCCAAAAACCGGGCTTGAGGAATTTTTTCTTTCGGCTATAAATATTTTTTTTTGAGATATAACATCTAGGAATAATATATATTAGAAAAAATGATAAACACAAATAACTTTTCATGATATTTTACACAACAATATTTTAAAATGAAGGTTATTTTTGTAAACTAACTTGTAAAAGTAACATCATTTTACCAAAATATCATTATTTTGCAAGATGTGTTGTAAAATATGTTATAATATGTGCTGTATATATATGGATATCATTACTCATAATATTATGCGTGGGAGCATGCATGAAGTAGTTCATTCTCCCAGAATCTCCGTCCATTTATGGAGATTTGCCCCTTTTTGTCCATCCTCTCTAGACTCGTGGAACGGAAGCGAGCCATATAGTGTTACATATATATATATATATTTATATATATATGAGGAGCTTGTCGATCTGTAATCTCTACCACCATAATTTCTTTTATGTTACCTTAGAACTGTAAAATATATATATATATATATATATATAAATATACATACCGTTTTGCCTTATTTCATGTCATTTTATAAACTGATTTATTTTTAAGAATTTTTTTAAATTTGGATCTTCTCCAAACTCAATACTGAGGTTCCATTAAGATATTAAGAATATTTTAGATTATCTGTGAATATAGTGAAATAATTTATAAATAATAGTGTAAATAATAATGAATAGTTTATTAATAATAACAAATAATTTATAAATAATAATCAAATCGTCTAAAAATATTGAGAACATTAGTGTTTCTAAATCAAAAACTTCATGTACAGTACTCACTTTTACGTAGTAATTGGTTGCGTTATATTTTTAATATAAAATAATTATTTTAATCATTCAGGCTTCGTGGCTGAAATTCACCAAGTGATCACCGCCACCTGCCCTGGTAAGTGCAAAAGCCAATGAGTGTTTGCTGCATAGAGTGGACTGCACGTGCGTGTGTGTGGGACTAGTCAAAACAAAAGCTTATATAAAAGGAAGTGATATTTGTAACAAGTTTATATATATTTTTTAAAAAAATAAGTAAATATAAAATTTATATTAAAATTTTAATTTTCTAATAATAGACTTTATTCATTTTTAAAAGTAATATACTATATTTACACAATTTATAATTATATATAGCATTAAAAAAAAGAAAAAAACAATGAAACTAGTTCTCAGGGATTGAAATCAATCGACTCGATAATCACAATTATCCGGTACCTTATGATCAGCAATTATGGTACTATATATTCTTTTCTTTAATAATAAATGCTACTTTAGACCCCCTAGCTAGCTAGTGTAGTGGTCGAATAGGCTGAGATGACATTATTTTGGGCAGAATGCTATAACTATGATTGTGTCCATTAAATAACCCTACTTCTATTGTTTTTTTATGTATGACATTAATGGCCATTAACATTATGAGCCGGTTTTGATTGAGATATGATATCAACTTATTTCACTATTATTTATAAGTTTTAATTCATAAATTTTACTATTATTTATAAATTATTTCAATTTATCTCATCTCATTAAAACTATATCTCTCAGATTAAAACAAAGTAACA
The DNA here is from genome assembly GCA_003123785.1 of Pterocarya stenoptera. Classification (NCBI taxonomy): domain Eukaryota; kingdom Viridiplantae; phylum Streptophyta; class Magnoliopsida; order Fagales; family Juglandaceae; genus Pterocarya; species Pterocarya stenoptera. The sequence continues at coordinate 92,864 of QEOT01124120.1, forward strand.
ATAAACGTGATTATAAAAGGATTATATGTGTCAATATTCATGATTACTCAATGTAATATTTTCCAAAAAAAATGGAGAAAGTTTTAAAAAACCGATATCATGTTTTTTAGACATAAAAGGAAATAAAATAAAACATAAATATTTGTTATTCGAGTTGTTGCTTTTTGCCCCCTATTTTCCCGGTGGGGAACTTTGGGCCAATTTTATCGGATCGCATTATTCTCAGTGGGGGGGAAAAAAATAATAATGCCATAACTTTAGATCTGTTCTTGTTACATGCCAAAACACACTACTTTCTGATTGAAGCCCGCCAACTAATTGTGCTCTCCAGCTTTCCCACACACACACTTCATGTAGATATATACATATATATATATAAATTATATTCTCAAGTCGATGTGTAGAGCACACTTAATAAATTTCAAGATTAATTAATACTTTTCTTCATCAATATTCGCAACTTTATTGCAAGTTCACATTTCAACCCAACAAGCAAGCTAGAATCCTAATGGGATTCTTTGAAGATAGCAATCACAAAACTAGGTTCGATCCAAAACAATGATAGATAGTGAACTATATACTGTCGTATTTGTTTTATTCGACAGCTATATACGTATCGTACTTATTATATATATATATATATACACACACAACAAGAATAATCGAATTGCATGTTACAACTTGGTTGGACAAGCATGCATGCATGCAGTCGGTGTCAAGTCTCTCCATATATTTGCACAAGTTTAAGATCATAATATTACGAATTACATAGCAAACCAAAAGGAACCAATTAAAAGGAGTACATGCATTAACATTAATTTATACGAGAATATATAATACTCTTTCTCATCCTAATTTATGTCATTTTCAGTCCACTTAAATGACATGTCGAAGAAATCATTCGAAATGTGACAACTCACCATATGTAATTGCCGATGATAAAGATTAGAATGAAGGGTACGTAGCAATATTGCTCTTTTTACAAATTTATTCTCTGCAAGTACTTTAATATTTGAGGCAGTTGAAATGTTCCTACATATATATCATCTCCTATTGAATGGGTTATTTTCATTGGAACCTTTCAATGTATAAGATGATCAAAGAGAAGTTGATCACTTTGGCGCTGCATGTTTATATATTTTTGTGGATCTATATATGAGCATTTCACTAAGCCGTTACATGTTTCTAATTATTTTGTGATTGGAATCATTATAAAGCTTGAATATGACAATGGTTATGAGTGGGAAAAAGATAAAAACAAGGTGTATTGATATTCCTACAGTACCCATTCTCTTTTGATCAAATCCGGCCATTTCGGAATAGATTCTATCATTATCCTAGACATTGAGGTATGTAGTGAAGAAGACATTGGCATGGATGCATATATATCAACCACCCTAGCTTAAAACGCGGATATAGACATGCTAGAACAGTAGTGGTCATGTTAATGGCAAATGCCATCCATTTTTTAGATCATTAATTACGTGCATTATTTGGAAAAATAAATATTAGGAACAAACTTTGGAAAATATTTCATAAGACGCATTAGATCATATATACTAATTACACACCATTATATATAATTTATTGATAAATAAAGAGTTCTGTTATATACAAAGTGTATATATAAAGGCAACACATTAATATATATAAAGTAGTGCTCACTTATTTTTTACACTGATTGATATTGTAGATTTCTGCATTAGTAATATTTATATTTGATATATCAACAAGTGAACTTGAAAAATATATCTTGTCTTACATAAAATAAAAAATTCTATTTTCAAGCGGTATGTAGAATTAGTAAAATACTTACATAATATAATTTAATTTAAAAAATAATTTTTAAATTTAAATTTTATAAATCAAATCATATATTTTAAATAATATAAATTATATATTTTATACACTGACCAAAGAATAGAATAATCTTAAAAGAAAAACCTATCCATGAATGATCTGTATCAAGAACAATGATATTTCATATCACCTTTCTCGGACTCATTAAATGCTAACTTTTTATTTAAATTTATATAATCAAAATCCAATAATAACAATGAGTGCATGTCCTCGTGATTGTCTTGATGAAAATAAAGCATAAAAAATGCCGTGGACGACTTAGTTGGGGTTTACTATATATAGGTAGGGGAGGGAGGAGTCAACGCGCACGATCGCTGGGTAAGCGTGCGAAAAAGATTGGGGGAAGCGCAAAGCTGTGGCCTTTGGGTTGTCGCGGGGAGCACCACGTCCATGATCCACATCTCATCACATGACATGCATTTCCTTTTGAGTAATTACTATTTATTTTTATATTTTATATTTATAATTTTTTTAATAAAATGTGGGATGTTTTTTTATAAGAAGTGTAGGTATTTTTTTCTATAAAATATGAAACATAGGATATTAAATAGTGACATGATGAAAATATTTTTTTTTTTTTTAAGATTTGGAGCGCGAGAAAGAAAAAAAGAATAATTCTATTTATCATCCTCACATATTATATTTTATTTATTTATTTTATAATACGGATGTGATGTATAGATGATAAGTAGAACAATTTAATTAGTTTAACAGAATAAAATAAAATAATACAAATAAAAAATAATTTTAAAATATATAAAATAGGTGATGCGGAATGATGAATAGTATGAAAAAAAAGCTTCCGACTGTACGGCCACTAACTTACTGATAAAGGAAAAAACAAAGCCATCTTTGGATGCGATGGAGATATTATCCACGCGTCGTAACCGTGTGATTGGCCGGGATGAGTGGGACCAGTTCATTTGAGCCGCTTTAGAATATATTCATCTCCTTCGCAACAACCTCGCATTAATCATTGATCAATCCTCGAATTCACGGGCAGAATGGGTATTTGCATCTAGAGTACTAATGCTATTCTGCATCCTTTTTATTCCTATTATTTCACCATTTTACGATAGTATTAAATGGTTAAAAATTATTTATTATATTTTATTTATAAGATAATTATTTAATAACATATTAATGGATATTGAGAAGATGATGATAAAAATAGATGATAAATAGATTTTTTCTTGTATTTAACATAAAAGTAATTCTAATTAAAAGTCTTTACTTTACACACCATTCACGTGACATAATTTGATTTAAAAGATAAATTTTAAATTTGAATATTACAAATCAAATTATATTATGTAGATGGTATATGTAATGTAAAAGCATTCAAATAGTACTACCTATCATTATCCCACTCTAACATTTTTTTAATAGCATTGAAAATTTAGGGCCAAAATTGTAAGTTGCTAAGAAAATTTTAGTTTTTTTTCTCTAAAATTCACATGTTATAAGATTTTGAATTTTAACAGAAACGTTAATATATATATTGCTTATTATAGATTCTTGAGTTGTTTCTATATTTTTAAGGGATAAAGAATAACTTTTATAATTCTTAAAAATAGATGAATTGAGGGGAATAAGTATTTGCTTCAGAAAATGGACAATACTAGGGTGCACAACAAACGTGCACCCCAAATATGTACACTCGTATAAATGATTTTTTCTTTTTCTTTTAAGTATTTTTTAAACATCCTTAATTATTAAGAAAAAATAAAAAATATATATATAAGTGAGCATATTTGATGGGCTCATTTGAGAGTCATACAAGCCTTAATTAATCCCTTAGATACATCCCCATTACAATCCTCATTATGCCTTAAATAGTTTTACATATGGTTTATGATAACAAAAAATATATAATAATAACCACTTTATAAGTTTTTTCCAATTTGACCGGCATTTATAGATGTAGGGATTTTTCTGGCAATATTGGATATAAAAATGAGAAGTATTATAAGCACAAAGAGATTTTATAAAAATAAATTCATAAATTAACATGATTTTATATGATACATTATATCTATTTTACAATGAAAATAATTTTATAATTTTAAGACGTATCACTTCAACCCACGTAATTACATTTGTGAATTTAATTTTGTGTTCAAATCTCTTTTTAGATAAAGCATATAGAGATGTTTTTGGGATGCAATTTCCAGCCGTTGGATTATCAAACGATGGTTTGGTTTTAAGCGGCATATAGGACATGATTAATTATTTGCTTTGAAGTTTAATTACTTCAAATATTGGACGATAATGAAATGTTTAATTAAAAAACTCTGAATTAACACATTTCCCCCCCCCCCCCCCCCNTTCATTGGGTACTTGAAATTAATTTGAATCCAAAACTTTAAGATTTATAAGGATAATCTATCGAGTAAGTTTCTTTAGATCTCAACCATTACTTTCAAAAATAATTCTAACATATTCACCATTTTTAACACATTGAGTTTATATTCCAAAGTGATAAATAACATGATGTGACGGATTAAATTTTTATCTTTAAATTTAAAAATAATGGTAATTGCGATCTAAAGAAATCCACCAATATATATTTATATATAATCCCAATTAAGTTATTACAAAGCAAAATACGATCTATCTACTCTCTTATTTGATATTTCTCACCTCACAATTATTTCCAACTGAATTGGCAAGATGCAGTTATAATTATAAGAAAAAAAAACCACTAAAAAAAAACAAAAACCACCTATGTGTTGATACCCTTACATTTCATTTATTATTGCTTACTATCCATTTTTTTTTTCTCTTTTTGTTATTTGAATCTGGATTAAAAATCTTAGAACACGAACTTCTTGTATAATCTACAAGAAAATAAATTCAATTAACAACGTAATCATATAATTTAATTAAAAAGAAATTCAATTTTATAAAAATTGACTCAAAAAATAAAAGAATGTCAATTTTTATAAAATTAATTTTTTTTAATTAAACTAGATGATTACGTTGATTGAATTTATTTTCTTTTAAATTATGAAAGAATGTCATTTCTTCAAATTTTCAATCTAGACTCAAAGAGCAAAATAAAAAATAAAAAATTGGGATAGTAAAACAGTAATAAAGGAAGTGTAAAGTTATCATTATCTTATAAATATATATATATATATATTTAGTAAGTTGCGCTTGCAACAGCAGCTCCTACATTATTCCTGACTTTAATCCCCGCAACATGCGTTGTAGGGACCATGGAAGCGGCAACATTGTAAAGAAACTGGCCAACAATCACTGTGCTTGGTCCAGCCACCACCTGTTCCCATATTGCCTCATCTGCTTCTGATGATCTTCCTTTCTTTTGGAACACTTCCGTGGCATCAATCCTATGCATATTCCACCCCTTTATGTTTCTCAGACGATGAATTTTCCCCAGTTGTCGGCATGCTAATTTGCATGTGTTCTCCTTCATTTGATTGATTGCTTCTTGGAGTAAAATCCCACGTTGTTTTCTGTCTAAAAATGGTTCATTTCTGAAATACTGATCGAATTCTGGAACCCCAATTGCTCTTCTGATCCCCCTTGAATTATCTGCATTGGGATCAAACATGTTTCTCAGCTCATCCACCATCCCATTCTCAACCATTTGATCCACTCTTTTGATAACAAATGAGTGCAGCACAGGCATTGACACATCCACCCAAAGAAAGCAGCAGTCATACTTTGATCGGAGCATGTAATCATCGTTTTCAACTAAGGCCTCCATATAAGAATTCGAGCCTCCAACGATGATCGGAAGCCGGCTTCGTCCCAAGATCGACTCGACAGCGATAGAGGCCTTGTCACAGAAGTTTGTTACAGTGAAATCTGCACTGGGATTCACTATCCCCAGCAAATGGTGTGGCACACCACGTTGCTCTTCCTCGGTTACTTTGTTGGTGACTATGTGAAGTCCCTCGTACACTTGCATTTTATCGGAGTTTATGATTTCTGCCGGAAATCGGGTGGCGAGATCAATGGAGAGTCTTGACTTCCCGGTTCCGGTTGCTCCCATTACAATGACTACCTTTTCTTTATGTCTGATCCGGTGAGGATTGAAGACATCCATTTTCAGCCCTCCAGATGGAAACTCTAATAATGGTTGTACTATTTGTTTGCACATGAGCATGGAGGAAAATCCCATGATGCACCTATTGAAAGAAGAAGAAAAANTAGAAAGAAATCATGAGGAAAAAAAAAATACAGCAACATCATGCATACATGGTGGATGAATTTAACAGATCAACCTAACCTTTCTTGGAGAAGTTTATGGTGATTATCAAGTATTACAACAAGCTGGATCAAAACTGGGATCAGAGAATGTAGTGTTGAGCCTGTGGCAAACAAAAACTTGAAGATTAATATCATAGGTCCTGAAAGGTGAACTATATATATATGAGGATACAAAGCTACAAGAAAGAGAAGGCTGAAAATTTATAGGGGTTTAATTCAAGGCCAAGTGGATCAATTGGGTATGATCTCTCTCTCACTTTGAGCTTGGAATTATTTTAATCACAGTCAACATAATGAAGAGAAAAGGTGGTCTTAACAGTATTCCCTCTCAAGTTTCTTCTTCTTTTTTTCCTCATTTTCCTTAGCATAAAAGATTAATGATTTTTTAAGGCATTATATGTTAATTGCATTATATGGACTTTCGGGTAACATGGAAGGGCGCATAATGTTTTCGAGAAAGCAATGGGCGGATATATAAAAGTTCTGTTTTAGTGGTTTCATGCATGCAGTTTGGATATGCAGCAAATTGCATGGGAATAATATGGGGTTTCTTTCACTTCATGATTTTGAGTGATCATATAATGCCTTTCCACGCAGGCCGATAGCTATTTATAAATTTGCACGAGATAATTTAATTATTACTATAATTTAAGGAGTTTTTAAAAGAACATGATATATATAGTTTTTTTCTTAATTTTTATTTGCATTTTATGAATATATATATTATATATATATAAAGTACAAATTTGATGCAGCATGCGGGGTGGTTCACGCTTAATAGTGATCAGTACCCTTTGTCAGTGGCATTTGAAATGTTGCTGCATTAAGATAGGAAAGAAATCTGCCATGATGATTAACTGTAGTTTGCATTAACAACAGTCAAATCATGCATTGCGCCATTTTATCTTGAGGAATATTTAATTAATAATATTGTAAGGTCAGGCACTTGCCACTACTACAACCTTAAATATTAAATAGAAAAGGTCATGGCGGTATTCTTAATTCCATGACATGAGTATGTACATTAATTTATAATCCTGAACACGTACCCTTAAGATTCTGATCTACAATATTCAAGCAACAAATTGCACTTTTTTCTAACAAATATCCGATTCTCTTGCCCCAAGTACTTGACAAAATCAACTTTTACTTCAGTTTTGGCATCGATTCTAATTTCAACAATCACTACAAGAAAAATAGACTTTTGTAACTATTTATTTGCGGCAAAAATATTCTTTGTGATCAATTTTAATTGTAAATAGTCATTTCACTATAATTAATTACTGGCTACAAATAAAACAGATTTCTTGTAGTGAATTCTAGAAAGCGCATTGTTATTCTGTCAATATTCCATTATATATGAATATGTTGAGGGATATATATATATACACAGTACTACTGTACTGTTTAATATATAACTCGTGAATTTTTTTATCATTTTTATATAATTAACAAGTATTGATCTATAAGAGTTATTAATTAAACATGACTATTAATATCTAAACAGTACTGTGTGATAATATATGCATAGCGGGATATATATATATATATATATATTATCTAATTCGATGTTGCATGTATTAATTCTCAATGTGATGATAGTCGAAGACACAAGTATAAGGTGTATATGTATATATGTTGTTGCAAATTTCGGTACACCTGCTGCTACCTTGCTACGAATTACTTGACTAGATGGATGGAGCTGGTAGGGCACTCCAACTCAAGCACGAAATCAATGTTGAATCAACAATCATCGAGAGGGGCGCCACCAAGCGAGATCGAGACCAGCACCCCTGCTACCTGTGCGCAGAGAATTATGAACTTCGAACACCCGATAGGGATACTTTCTCTGCCTAAGTTAGATTTTTTTTTTTTTGTCACTTCAGAAAAGGAAGATCAAAATCGTAATGTCCTGCGGCTTATCTCTCTAATTCTCCTCTATATCATGGGGATGTGGCACAACTTCCCCTCGGCCTCTGGTTACGTACGTTTAGATGGTGAGGTATTTTGAGATATTCTGTAAATAATAATAAAAATATAATAATAAAATTAATAATAAAATATTAAATAATAATAATAAAATAATAAATAAAAATGATATATTCTCAAGATACCTGATAATACTTCAGTAACCCAATCTCGCAGCCTGACACTGGCAAGTCTCCCGAGTGGCTACTCTAGGTTTGATCTTACTGCCCACGGTGCCTACTGGCAAGTCCCCGCAGCCATTACGGGACATTAAATGTGGAAAACCCTTTGCGCACTCGGTGCCTACTCTAGGTTTGATCTTACTACCAACTAAGCCTACTGGATCATGTGCTCATCCCGACTGGATTGGTTATTAGGGTTTTACCTTGGTGGGCAAACCTTGGTTTTGGGAGGAAGGGATATTCTTTATTGAGATTTTGGAAAATGGACAATGTAGTTAATATATACATATATATATAAATTTATAAATTAAAGAGTCAAACTAAAAAATCTCAATATTTTCCTGTATTATAGCTAGATGATCGTGAGAACCAATATTAAGTGATATAAAGTCCAGTTTTGATATTTAAAATATATATCTCAGTTTATCTGTGAGTAGTAGTGAAATAGTTTGAGTTAAGATATTTTATTAAAATTTTAAAAAAATAAGAGAAATAAAGTTGAATAAAAATATTATAAATTTAAAAAAATTGTTTGAATATAATTTTGTAATATTACTTTTGTTTTAAAAATATTTGAAAAAGTTGTATTATTTTTTTATATTTTGTTTAAAAAATTGTAACAATTAGATAATAATTAAATGAAAAAATTGAAAATTAAAAATTAAAAAAGATTTTAAACTTGTATGGTGTTTAAGAATGAAATATCTAAAAATATCTAAGAACATTTAAGAACTGTAGAACATTTTGAATGAACATTTTGAATGCAGATAAGCATCATAATATATATCCTTTAGATTATTATTATGTCTTTCTACCTTTCTCTTTTGTGGAAGTAGGACGAGTATGGAGGCCTTTCCTTTAATATCTATAGTCAAATAGAATAAATTGAGGTTGAAAAAAACCACATAAAGGAGCTGGTTGAAGGGAGTGGTCTGGGATACAAATTATTAAGTTGCAGTCAGTCAAATCAAGTCATATTTTTCATTATCATTCTGCAGATTTGACAGTGATTTCACACAACATATGACAGATGCCTAACTATACATGTATGCTGATAAGAATTAACTTAGAATTATAACTCGTAATTAAAACTCCTATACATAATATTAATGGTCATCGAGAAGTTATTCACGCACTCCGCCGGGATTCTAGGGTTCATACTCAAAGCACAGTGGCCGGCTTCCTGTCCCATCAATCACAAGAAACAGTGAAAGCATTTCATGAAACCTTTGATTTCAATGGAGGAGGGAAATTAATTGTACCTTCCCAATCATTGAATCGATATTGCAGGCTTGAATATTAATGTACGTACGAATTAAATATGGCTTAGGTTTTTCTAATGTCAAGCGCACACTATCATAGAAATTAAGGAAGCAAGAGGAATGAAGGCCGGTGAAAAGACTTGGAACTAAGCCGAGAGGCATAATCACTATAAGAAAAAAATGATATTTGTGATTTCTTTTTATAATAAAAAATATTATTTACGACGAAAATAAATTCATTTTAATTAAAAATAACTAGTCGCAAATAAATAATTTTTTTGTAATGAATATATAGAGTGATGGGATAATCGGATGGAGAGATCATGTATGTATACATCTTTTATATATATATATATATATATAGATGAAGAAAAAGAAAATGATGCATTGATCTGAAGGAAGGATGGAAGGAAGGCCGAAAGGCTTGAATGAGTGATTATCATGAATGATTGATTTTTTCGAAAGGCTGGTTGAATTAGTGGTTATGCATGGTTGCTTTTATTTAAAGCTAGAGAATTAAGTCACGATTGAGGAATATTGAATGTTTGCCCCATTCTTCAAGCATGATTTTGGCATAGTTCCATTGTTAATGACATTGTCATCATTAACTAATGACCAATGCCTTTGATGAGACAGATTATGATCAGACAAGTTTAGTTAATTATTTTTTCCACTTCTTTTATTTGCGTGATCTATATATATCCCCAGTATATATAAGAGAATAATTTGAAGAGAAATAAAGATAAAAGGAGTAAGGTTCAATGAATCTTGAAAAAATTATCGAATATTTTTATAATCGGCCTGTTCATTCTATCTTTGTTTTCAAATTAAGATCTATTCAAGTGATTTCGAGCGTGGCATGTTTGAATGATCACTAAATGAAAATTAAAAAAAAAAAAAAAACGGTGAATTTTAGTTTTGTAGAGAGAGCAATAGATATGCATAGTCTTTGGATGTATTAACATTTTGAGATTTGAAAGTTACATGATTTGGTAGCTAGGATTTTGCCGCTCAAGAGTATATAGACATGGATGAGACATGCAGACCATTAGCAGTAGTACTGTAATGGGCCAATTTATTGTGAAGGACTGTATAACAAATGGCATCATGTTAGGTGCATTAACAAGGTTTCGTTTGAATTATTTGTTCATGGACTTTTGAAAGGTAAGCAATTATTGGATTAAAGTTCGTGACCTTGGGGGTGTTCAACTTTGAAATAGAATTATCAAGTACCCCTTCGGGCCGGGATGGCCAAGTGTTAAGGGTCTTGGTCTTGATGCTATACTCTCTCCAGGTATGAATTCTCTTGGATGTAATTATTTTTTGGGAGCTATAAGATTGAGGAATTTTCTCATTAAATTACCCATAGTGCACTCGCAAGTAAGTTTTTGCCGAGAGCCTATGCAATCCCAATATCATTTGGGACTTTGTTCTCGGACACACTACGAGAAATTGGACTTTTCCCACGAGTTTTTTTCCAAAATCTCTTATCATGGTAAATACTTAGCTTATGACACAAAACCTGTCCGTGGAAAAAGAACAAGTCTTTTGCACCGAGTTTGCATCTGGTGAGCAAAAAATTCCACAAATACGACAACAAAGCACTTTTGCGGCGACAACAAAGCACTTTTGCGGCGAGCAACTTTTAGCTTTTGTGGCAATAATTAAGTGTTACAAATAGTTTTAAGATTAAAATTCTCTTTTTCCTCCTTATTCTTTCTTCCCCAGCTTGATACTCTCTCTCCATTCTCTCGAGGTGTCTGTTGTTGTGTCGTCATCACTGAGGTAAGCTAGTGAGAAATCATTTGTCTCTTTTCTTCTTCTTCTTCTTCTTCTTCTCTCTCTCTCTCTCTCTTCGTTTGTTTCTCCCACTCTCTCTTGATTTCGCCCTAATTGACTGTCTCAATTTTGTCTTTGTATGTGGAAGTTCTAGACCTAAGAGTGACAGAGGGTCTCAACCTACCTAGGACACCCTCCTCCCTAGCCCTGTCCCTCTCGATGAGTCATTGTTGTGACCCCCAACTGCACCAGCCACCACCAACACCTCAACCAGCCACACAACCACCTCCCTCTCGGTTTGTCCTCACTGTCTCTCTCTTTGGCCCTTTGTCCCAGCAACACACATGCACACATTACCTCTCATTGCTCGAGACATTCACAGTGCATTTTCTGTATTTTATATGTTTGTTGAAATACTCAGGATAGTCATGGTTTGTTTTGAACTTCAAATTGTAGTTCATTTAACTACTATTATTTGAATGCTACATATTCGTATGCATGGGTATTGATCATTTGTTCTCTAGTTTTGGTATATATTTTGTGTAAGCTTTAATGAGGTTTTCACTCTTAGATAATTGTTGTGATGCTAAAAATGTTGATACTAATTTAGTTGAACCTTTAACTAGGATCAATACAATCTAAGTCCCAAGCTTTATTGGTATCACACTTATAGTTTTTCTTGAGTTATTTCTTTCTAAGTCTCTATTTAAATTACCTCCTTCTGTAATGTGATGCACAGATTTAAGTTGCACAAATTATGATGGTGTTGTGCTTGAATATATAATCGAATGTGTTGGTCTGTGATTGGTTTATCTGAAGTTGTGAAGTGATGAAGATTATTGTGTAATTGTGATGTGGTTGGATGTCATGTGAAGTGTTGGGATGAGCCATGTAGTTTTAAGAAGATGCAAAATGTCAAGTTTTTATAATTTTTTATTTGTTGATGTTTATAGTTTAAGAGGGCAGTGGGTTAGTTTTGATAGTTTGCGGTGCAAAGTGCAAAAAATGCAAAACCTGTGGTAGTTTGAGAGTGAAAAGTGTATTTATCCCTCTCTTATTTACACATGTGTGTGTGTAATGTGGTGAAATAATTTTAGAAACACTTCAGATGTAACAACAATTTTTTGTAATTAAGAAAAGTTTGAGAAAGCCTTTTATGAGCAATAGAGGATGTCCAATTTTAGTATCATTATCCTTACGTTGCGACTCTTTGTTATGTTAACATGTTTCTTCAAATTGTCCATTTTAAGTCAATTGAAATTTAGAGTTATTAAAATGGCATGGGAGATGCTTGTTAATATGGCTTCAAGGTGTTCTGGTAAAGGTGGAGTCTTAAAATGAGTATATAAGACGAACTAAATTTAAAAAAACAATAATAATGAGTAGAAAGTTAAAAAAAGGATGGTGGGTAGGTGAATCGGTTAAGGAGGTCATTTGTAAGAGTTTCAAAGTAATCAAACTTGGAGAGGGAGGGGTCATTTCAGAAACTTCAAATTGCTTAAGAATGATGATATCATCATTTCTTCCTCTTGGGTTCTTATTATGAGTTTTTCTTGTAAATATCTTAGCACGATTTTAGTGTCAATTTGAAATTATTTTTAGCTTATATTTTAGTTGCTTATATTGTTATTAGTTCTAATACTTATTTTTTTCTTTACTTTTTTATTTGAAAGGTTTTCTATTCAACTATGCAGGAAACACCATAAATGGTTATGTGAGGTTCATTCCCATAAAATCAAATTATAATGTACTTTATAGTGTAGTCTTAAGATCTTAGATTGAAAATCATGGAATGAATATAGTCCTTGTTGCTCAAAGTTTTCTTTCAATTTTTTTTTTTTTTTTTTGTAGTTCAATAATATATGCTTATCTTTATGTCCCCATATATGAGGATAAAAAATTAATGTCTATGTAATATCATTCAGTTGATATATTAGGGTTTAGGCATTTTAGCCTAATTCAAAGTACCTTTTATATTAAATTGTGTAGGCCTAAATATAGGCTGAGTTACTCGACCATGGCACAGTCCCACAAATTCCAATCTTTTGATTTTTAGATTATGGGAAGTGTTAGGAGAGTTATATGTGAACAAGTGGAAGGGGTTAATTTATATAACTAACCTGCATTTTTTGGGAAGTTTGCACATCATACATTCATGTGCATAGTAGCTACAAGGCATAGTGAGGTTATGAATTTTGGTGAAGCTTGTGGTTTTGATGATGGGGGGATTATCTTCTCCTTTATTCAAACAAATATTTTGTAGTATTGTCTAAACTGAATACTAAATGTGGAGGTTAAACATATCATGTTTCTTATTCTATGCAGGTTCCAAGGTAGCATTCTTCATTTACTGAAAAGACCAATGGTTTTAGTAAATGGGTAGGGGCTAAAACTGGAAGGGAGTTGTGGAGAGAAAGTCGACATAATTGACAACCACCAACCATTTGAAAAATATACTGTGGTAGGAGTAAGTAACCAACAATAGTAACACGCTTATGTTTTCATATTTTTGAAGCAGATTCTAGGTTGATTTTTCTAGTTTTAGGTATTTGCTTATGTTAGTCATCATTTTGAAAAAAGTTTGGTCCTCGTCTTAAATGGGTTTGATATGGAAGTAAGAGTAGTTAACGGATGTTTGGATTCAAAAACTGATTATGCATATTAGATGTTTGGCAAAAAGTGTATAAAGGCAAAATATTGTAGTGTGTCATAAGGGTCTATTGAAATAAAACATAGTTGATTTTGTAGTGTGAATTTAACCAAATCTGTGGATGCCTTGTATGTTTTATGTGAAAAAGCCTAGAGTGGGTTATTTATAGACAAATCTGGTCTTGTTCAATGGTGCCTGAGCAGATTTATTACCACCCTCCACTATCAAAACAAATTTGTGGGGGCTATGAAGTATACTCGATTATATTTTGGGAGGTCTTTGCATGAGGATGCTTCAGTTAACTTGAGTAAGGTGTATGAATGTAATTCAATATATTTGGGCAGATTTATAAAGCCATCTACTTGCTACCTAGAGTCTCTATAGGAATCTTTATTATTGATTGAAGTGTGTGTGTCCTAGTACTCTTAAAACTGCTCAAATTGAAGCTAATTAATGTATGACTTTTTTTTTCTTAGATACCTATCAGCCCCTTATATGTGTGGATGGAGAGGCTATGCGGTTTCAAACTTTGGGGAGATGAATTGGAGCTTGCCTCAGCAGCATGGAACTCTTTAAAACTATGTGTGTCTAGCGCAAAAAAGTTGTATACATGTAGTTACAGGCAAATATATGTTATGCAAAATACATGAGTATACATGTAGGCTTCCCTATTGTACTTCCCACTTTGCAAACATTGATGTATTTCCTTGTATATGATTGACGTGGGACATATTGGAATGAATTTATTTACTGGATATATTGGAATGTAGTTACAAGCAAATATATGCTATATTGGTTATGGTTAATTATGTTATATAGATTATGTGAATTTCTTCTAATTGTTTTCACTTGCATGATTTTTCCAGCATTTTGGACACAAGAGTGGCCTACCAGGAAAAATTTATAATTCAGATTACAGTTGTAGTAACATTGGTGCATGGGAAAAAAATGAGATGGCTAAAATAGTACGACTACTTTGTATACATGTAGTGATGGTAACAATTTGTGGGTAAAGCTTCAAATCAAAGGTTTTACTTATAAAAGAAATATGGGGCAAAAAACTATGACTCACGAATTGGCCTTGTGGAAATTGGGTATTCTGTAGAAAGTAAAGCCAGTTTTTCCTACAGATTGGGTTCATGGAAATGCACAATACTGGCGAGGTACCCATTGTGGAAAAAGGTGCAGCCCTTAGCTTTACTGACAGACGGGCTTTGTCGTAAAAAAGGTAATTTCTACCAACAATTTCCATAGATTTCCCAATAGCCCACAATCAAAATTTGTGGCAAAAAGTAGTAAATTTTGACGATAGATTTGAAATTATCGAATTGATTGCGGCGAGCTCAGAAGCCTTTACCCGCCGTTGTTGTCATGGGAAAAACTAATTTTTCACCACAAGTTGAAACTCTCATGGAAAAAAGAAAGCTTATCTAACCAATTTTATTCCACGAGCTCCTCACGGCACGATCTAGTTGGTGGGAAAGATTTATTTCTCACGGATACCATACCTGAGTAAAACAAGTATTTCTTATAGTGACATTCGATGTCAATAAAAAAAATAGAATTATCATATCAAATTATAGCATACAACTTAAAAGTTTAAATTGTCGGGTGGTGTGGATTATTAAGTATTGCTTATTGACACACCAAATACATTACTATTGTGGAAGCCGACCACATCAAGTAGCATAAAAAAGTATTCCGCTTTGATTTTTTTTTTTTTACAATTGTATTGAGTACACAATAAACATGTTTATACACTTATTTGTAAGTAAAACTCATACTTACATATATGGATAACTAAATATGCACTAAACTTACATGAGATTCATGAAAATCAAACCTAAAAAGCATCTCAAATTAGGGTTGGGCAGTGAGGCACAGCCACCTAGTTGGGGCGAGGGCCCCCGTCCACAGATAGTGGACGTGCGAACAAATGGCCACTCACAGTTAGGAGTTGGGGGCAAGGCCTGGGCTAGAACCAAGCCAACCTGGGGTTTACCTCGTCCGTTTGGCCTAGCCCAACTATATAAATATATATAATTTTCTTTAATAAAACAACTTCATTTGGGGCAGAAATGTTTTATCTAAAGTTTTATTTTATTTTTTTAAATAAAACAACATTGTTTCAGGGTTAGGTTAAGTTAAACCTAACCCTCCCCCCTTCTTTTTCTTTCCCCCCTCCCTTGTTTATTTCTTTCCCCTCAGTCTCAGTCTCAGTCTCTCTCTTTTCTATCTCAGTCTCTCTTCCTCCCCCCAACTAATGTCTCTCTCCCCCTCTTGCCGGCATGGCAGAGCCCATGTTCTCTCTTGAGTCTCCTCTCCTCTGCCCTGCTCCTCTTCTTCTCCTCCTCATTGGCTCCTCCTCCACTTTTTCTTTTTCTCTTTCTTGAAGCATGAACGGACATGGAACCACGATCAGGAATATTCGTGGAGACCCATGACCATTCATAGCTATGGTTCTTTGCTTAGAATCTCATATCTATTGTTGTTTGGATTTTTTTTTTGTTTTTTGATTGGTTGTGGATAGATATGTGTTTTTTGGATTTGTTATTTTTTTTTTTTAGTTGTTTTGGATTTTATGGTATTTTTCAAATATTTTTTGTCCTAGATAGGTGGTGGGTGGACAATCATGGAGGTCAATCCATCCCCCATCATCCTGATGGGGGCACTCGCCAACAAGGGCAGTGCTGGGTTACAAGAGCCCAAACTGTCCTCCCCGTCCATGTGGGGGTGGGAGAGCATCCGAAGCAGATAGCACCCCTATCTTAATTTTTTTTTAATTTTTTCAACAAGAATTAAGGTTAGTCAGATTATTTTAAATTTAATTGAGCATGCAATAGTAAATAAAAGTGGCCACTAGTCATTGTGATCTCCTTGACTAAAGTGGTCCAAATACTTCATTGAACATGCTACAACCAAAGTGCTTTCCTCCCAGAAAGACTTATTTCTGATAATGTAATGATAGCTTATGAAGTGCTACATACCATGAAAACAAGGCAGAAAGACAAGCAAGGGAGCATGGCACTGAAGTTGGATATGTCAAAGGAGTACGATAGAATTGAGTGGAGGTTTCTCGAAGCTGTTTTAAGCAAACTGGGCTTTAATCAGTAGTGGATTAAGCTAGTGATGAGTTGTGTGAATTCAGTGCATTACTCAGTGCTCTTGAATGGGAAACCAGGGAGGAAGGTGATACCTACTAGGGGCTTAAGGCAGGGAGATCCTATCTCACCCTATCTTTTTATTCTTTGTGCTGAAAGCCTCAGTGCTTTACTAAATTCTGCTGATCAGAGTGGAGTTATAAGAGGAGTGTTAATGGCTAGAGGGGGATTGAGAGTCAATCATTTGCTTTTTGCAGATGATTGTGTTTTGTTTGGAAGAGCCAATAGGGAGGAATGGAGGCAATGGTGCTTTGTGTTAAAAAAATATGAGGTGGCCTCAGGCCAAGTTTTAAATAAGGAAAAATCATCCTTATTTTTCAGCTCAAATACTACTGCATCAGAGAAAAGGAATATTATGCTCGAAACAGGTGGGGTGGCTTGTGGTAATTATGAGAAATACTTGGGCTTAACTACTATGGTAGACAAGTCTAAATATAACACATTCAGAAGGGTTAAGGAGAAGGTATGGAAGAAGATAGATAGTTGAAAAAATAGTTTTTTTATCTCAAGCTGGGAAGGAGATTCTGATCAAAGCAGTTTTGCAGGCTATTCCATCTTACACTTTAGGGGTTATCAGACTGCCTATTTCTCTGTGTAAGGATCTTAACTCATTGTATGCTAGATTCTGGTGGGGCCATAAAGAAAATGGAAGGAAAGTACATTGGTGGAACTGGGAGAGAATGGGGAGACAGAAAATAAAATGGGGTATGGGGTTCCGAGACATTGAAACTTTTAATGATGCTATGCTTGCTAAACAAGGATGGCACATCTTCTCTAATCCTTCAGCTCTGGTTTCCAGCATTTACAGGGAGAAATATTTCAGAAATTCTGATTTTTTAAGTGCTAAATTGGGTCCCAATCCTTCTTTTATCTGGAAAAGTGTCTTGTCTGCAAGATCTCTACTAAAGGAAGGACTGCAATGGAGGGTGGGTAATGGGAAGAAAATCAAAATTTGTGTGGAGAAATGGCTGCCAACTCCTGTGACGAACTGTGTACAATCTCCTTTACCGAGACATTGGGAAGAAGAAAGGGTAAGCACACTGACTGATCCTACTACTAAGACTTGGAATGAGACCTTGATCAGAAACTTATTCTCACATGAGGAGGCAACTGTTATTCTTCAAATATCTTTGAGCAGGCTGGGATCTAGTGATAAACAATTCTGGGGCTATACCAAGGATGGTGTTTTCACAGTGAGAAGTGCATACCATCTTGGAATGGAGATAAAGAAAAGAAAGAGAGGGAATGCCTCAAAGACATATATGAATGAGGTTGAGTGAAAACAACTGTGGGGATTGGAAGTGCCTGCAGTGGTTAAAATGTTTCTTTGGAAAGCTGTAAACAACATTCTTCCTACCAAAAGTAACATTTTCAAGAAAAAGATAGGTGAATGCCCTCTGTGCACAATTTGTGGATCATGTGAGGAATCTGTGGTTCATATTCTATGGAGTTGTCCTTCAGCTGCTGATATATGGGCGGATGACAGTAGTCCTGTGAAGAAATGGGCAAATGAAGAAGTGGACTTCATGTCTCTTTGGATTAAAATGATTAATGATTTGAAAAAAGAAGAAATTGAGTGGATGTCAGTGATTATGCGCAGGATTTGGCTAAGGAGAAACAGATTTATCTTTGAGAATAAGTTCTACAGTCCTAAACAAGTCATTCTGATGGCTAGTGAAGGTCTGGAGGATTATAAAGCAGCTAAAATGAGTACAATTGGATGCAGGGAGGCTGTTGGTTCACATGGAATGCAAAAGCGATGGGAAAAACCTGGAACCAATATGATTAAGGTCAATTGGGATGCGGCTATGGACTTGGAAAACAAGAGAATGGGTATGGGCATTGTGTTTAGAGATGAAGAGGGGGAGGTCCTGGCTTCAGTTTGTGATGTGCAGCAAAATGTCAAGGATCCTGCTTTAGCTGAGAGCTTAGCTATGTGGAGAGCCTTCGAGATGAGTAATGATCTTTCTTTCTCTTTTTATAAACTAATTTTTGAAGGAGATGCAGTAGTTGTTATTCAAAAGATCAACAAGGGAGGTGAAGACCAGTCATGGATGGGGTACATTATCAACGATATCAAACAGGTTCTTCAACAAAAGGAAGAATGGTCAGTCTGTTATGTTCCTAGAGAAGGAAATCATGTTGCTCATTTATTGGCAAAACATGCCTTATTACTTGAGGAAGAAAGGGTTTGGATAGAAGGGGGTCTTTTTGTAATTTGCAATGCTGTAGTGCAGGACAAGTTATGTAATCCCGTTTCTATTGACGTTATAGAAAAGTAGTTCTTGATTTCAAAAAAAAAAAAAAAAAAACTAGGGCCAATTGAATTGGACTAGAAGTCTCAACAATTCTAACTTGTGATTATAGGTCCAAAAGAGTCTTAACAACAACACTTTTTTTTTTTCTAACAGCTTACTTGCCATGTGTCAACTATTTAGAATCTAGCATGTTGTGTAAAAGTGACACGCTAATCATATTATTAAAATAATCTAAATTTACAATCTAAATTTGTTAAAAAAGTTTAAAAATTCTTTAAAAAAAAGTAACAAAACAAAAGAAAAAAAAAACAACAATTTTGATAATTATTATAAAAAAAAAAAAAAAAAAAACCCCCTTCCCTAGGTGTTGAGTCTTGAAGGATAATGATATCAACAAATCAAGCATGAGCAAAAAATGACACAAGTTTACAAATGAAACTTTAAGTATATTTTTATTGTACATCACTTTCAAATTCAACAAAATTCTAAGTCTAAAAAAATATTTTTAATAAATACCCATGAAAGATTGATCTACATTTTTCATATGTATGATATGATTAAAAGTTTGAATATTTAAAAATTTGAAAGATGATTGATTGTGCTTTCCACATGTGCATAAGATGTTTGAAAATTTGAAAAATGATTTATTGTCTTTTTTACATGTGCATGATATGCTTAAAAATTTGAAACTTAGAAATTTAAAAGATGATTGATTATCCTTTTCAATATGTATATGATATGGTTGTAAAGTTTGAAAATTGGAAAGATGGTTGATTGCCTTTTTCATAGTGCATGGTATATTGAAAATTTGAAAACTAAATGATGCTCTTTTTTGACATTTAAGTCTTTTTAAATTTGAAAATGAAAACTCATATTTATAAATAACTCATTTGAGATCTTCAAAACATATAATATTACAAGTTTTACGACATTCATTCATCAAAACCTCACAACCTTTTTTCTAGCATTGAGCCGGAACACTTATTTGTTTTGAGAGATATATAGTTTGTGTTGTATTTTTATTTTATCTCACTCAATTAGGAGTGTAATTTGATATCCTACACACTATCAACTATTGTATAAATAGTAAAAATGTTTATATAACTCTTATGAATGTAGTAGGAGTTCTACAAAGGAAATAGCGGAATCACTACTAATAAGATGATTGTAAGTCAAGAAGGTGTTCTACATAAACTCTTTGAACCATTATTGCTTAAATGTATAATAGGTTTCTATCTGCACCTGGATGAGTTTGAATAGTAAATTTAGAAATCGCCAAGGGGTAACTTGAGATGAGAACATAAGTAGTAGGGCTGAACGTCATTAAAGTACTTACGATTTTTGAATAGCATGAGAATATTTTATGATACTCAAAATCCTCAAATATGGAGATGTGTTGCAATAGAACCTCATATCCCAACAAAAATTGTTGATGAAGTAATGGTTATATAAGAAGGAGAAGAAGAGTTGGGTGATGAAGATATGAAGTCTGTATAATTGAATTCATAGGCCAAAAATTGGTTTATTGTACTCTTAACGGGAATGAGTTAAGAGAATAATGATTTGTAGGTCCACAAAGAAAAATTGGGATAAGTTGGAAGTGACTTATGAAGGAACTTCACAAATCAAAGAATAAAAAGTTTACATTCTTGTTTATGAATATGAAATATTTAGAATAACTGATGATGAATTTGTATTTACTATGTTTACTCATTTTACTAACCTTGTATATAACATAGCAACTCTTGGCAATGTTTATTCAAATTTGAAAATGATAAGAAAATTCTCAACTCTCTCCGAATGAGCTGGGAAGCAAAAGTTATGGCGATTCTTGTAGTTAAAGACCTCACGATATTTGATATAGCTAAACTGATTAGTTCACTTATTACCCATGAGTAAACATTAAAAAAACGAGAAGAAAAAATAAAACTAAAGAAGAGCTTGACACTTAAAGATGTTTCACAAGAAAGGGAAAGTGAAAAAGATGGGGAAGTTTCAATTTTAACAAGAAGGTTTTACATACTCAAAAAGAAAGATAAAGCCTTTTTAATAATAAGTGAGGCTTTATTTTTCTTTAAGAATCTCTAAAATCTTCTAGTTAATATTGCAACTTCTTTATATTTGTCATCATTTTTTTCATCTTCTCACTTTCACTTTCTTGTGAAAGTGCTTTAAGTGTCAAACTCTTCTTTGATTTTTTTTTTCTTCTCATATTTTTAATATGTACTCATAGGTAATAAGTGACCTGATAAGTTCAGTTATCTTCAATTTTGTGAGGTCTTTAGCTTCATATATCGACATAATTTTTGGTTCCCAGCTTATTAGGAGAGAGTTGAGAATTTTTCTTATCATATTTACAAGTAATTTGAATAAACTTTGTCAAGAGTTGCTAAATTGTTTAAAATGATAGTACAATGAGTAAATATAGTGAATACAGATTCATCATTAGACATTCTAAACATTTCATATTCATGAACAAAAATGTAAATTTCTTATTCATTGACTTGTGAAGCCCCTTCATAAGTTACTTAGTCTTCTTTTTATATAATCATTACTCCATCAACAACTTTTATTGGGATATACGGTCCTTTTGTAACGCATCTCTATATTTGAGGATTTTGAGCTTCATAAAATATTTTCATTCTAACTTTCCAGAATGAGTAATTATTTTTACAAAATAGTTGAGGTTGAGCAGCGAATTGGCCTTCACCAAAAGCTCCTAAAATGTTAGCCCTAAGATGTTTAATTCAAAAGAAAATTAATTTTCAATAGAACCCATGCTCTGATATCAATTATTGCCCAGATGACTAACCCAAAAGGGGGTCAATTGGTTTCGTTTAAAAAAGTCAACAATTCTATATCAAATACACAACTTAAAAGGTGAACAGAATACTAAGCAAGAGTAAATATAAAAAGTAAGAGAGATGCAAATTTGTATTTTAAAAAGATTCAACCGTACTTCTATGTCATCACCTCAAGCTATCCCTAAAGGGTTCCCAAATTCACTATTCAAGCTCATTCAAGTTAAGATAGAAACATATTATACCATTAAGCAATAATGTCAAAAACAAATTTTAAAAATCAACAATTACATGAAGAGATGGCTCAAGACATTTTTATTCAAATGTGTAATAGGATTCTATCTCCACTTGAAGAAGGTTGAATAGTAAATTTTGGAATCCTGGGTAGCTTGAGGCGATGATGTAGGTAGTAAGGCTAAACCTCGTTAAAATATTGAGTTTGCATATTTTTATATTTAGTGATGAGCTTTAATACTCATTATCCCCACACAGTACACAACACATTTATTTTTATTTTTTTAATTTAAATGTTTTAGTTTAATATTGTGAATGATATGGTTCAATAATTGGTTCTGAATTGAAAAACATTAGGTTTATAAAAGAAAATTATAAACCAAAGTTATAAACTAACATTATTTGAATTATTCTATTCTCAAATTATTGTATAAAATAAACTATTTCCATAATTTGTTTTTTATTATAACTGAAACTAGGCCTGCAACCCGCTTGAAATAATCGGATTTACACCCGCCCCAACCCGACCCATCCCGTCCACAATCAATTAAGGCGCCAACCTGATCCGATCCAACCCGAATGAAATTGAATCGGATCGAACCCGAATGACCCAACATCTAGCAAATCAAGCCCACAGTTCCCAGCCCAGCCTTCAACAGACACTGCAACAAAGCCCATGACCTCAACCGAGCTGCCTTCTCCACTTCGTCATCTTGAACTTTGAGTCTTCTGTTCTCAAATCTAGGGTTCCAACATTCGATCTCTATAGTTTCGATCTTCGTTGAGTAGGCTGAAGCAACCATGCTAGCCCAAGGAAATGGCTGCATTGGCGGTGAGAAATTTGCTGCATTGATGGTTGTGGTGAAAAGAAGATTTTCCTAGCTAAAATGGCCCTGAAGTGCAACATTTGACCCTGTAAATCCTTCAAGATCATATCGAAAACAGTGGGGGAAAACATAAATTCTTTGTAAACCCTAACGAGCTCGTCCAAAACAAAAAAAGCCCAATAATTGTTTTTAGAGAGACCGACCAAAACACCCACCATGTTCTCTCCCTTCATTCCGCAACAGACCCAAAGTCCCAAACACATCCCTAGCCCTACCACTCCGTCTTCGACCCACGGGCCTACTCAAGAGCAAAAACCCTAAATCTTATTGAGAGAGAGAGAATGCACCTCTGCAATGATAGGAGACAGGTGAATGGCGAATGGTGAGGTGAGTCTTCATTTTCACGTCTCTGAGGATGATTTCATTTTCGAGTCTGAGAGATAGAGTTTTTGTTTCAGTTTTGACGGATTCGACTGGTCATTGGTAATGAAACCCGTAATTAACTTTTGACCCAATAAACCTATGTTTGTTCGGGTTGAAAAATGTGGGTCACTCGGACGGATTGGGCCAAGGCCCTTTTTGCACAAGCCTAACTGAAACAACTCCATTCAAAGCAAACAAGCATTACAAGAGTTCAATTACAAGGACATCTCAAAAATAACAGGCTGTTTGACAAAGTTTGGAATTGAATGCCACAAAATCTTAGCATCCTTCACATCTTGAGGAATATTATGAAACTCAACATCTTGAAAACCTGAACATAAGTGCCTTATATTATTTAAGATTGCACCTTGGGCTGACCAATCCATATGATTAGAATTCAACATTGTCACAACTGTTTGTAAATCACTTTCCACAATAAGTTTTACAAAGCCCATATGAGGAATAAATTGCAAACCCCTTAGAATTGCAAGAGCTTCCATCGTTTCAACATCACAAAATTCATTCACCACATAGGCCTGAAACTCAACATCAAATTTCGGGTATGGGTCTGGCTTGACCTGAATTGCTTACTGTAGCGTGCAAATCTGACCCAACCCATATTGTACGGGTTGGGTTGGGATCGATTTTTTATTTTTTAAATACTCATAAGAATAATGAATTATTGGGTCTTAAGGAAACATTCTGAAAGAGTCTCAATGGTTTAAAAATAGAGTAAGTCCAAATTGGCAGTGAATGGTATGTGGTGTGCGACTCTTCAGCATTCCTAGCTTCAGTAGCTTTTAGAGCAGTATTGAGTTATTGTCTAATCTAAGTCCAACCAAACACCGGCTATGCTTCCATTTTCCTGTGGCTTTCAACGTATTGTTTACTTTCTTCTTCACCATTTATATCACAAACAAACTATAGTACATTAAAAGGAAGGTTTCTAACAAATACTTATTGAAGAAAATCTAAAAAATCCAAAATCCAAAACTGATGCAGATGAACTGAAAATTTTTCGGGGAGGGGGGGGGAGGAGGAACTTTCTCTTAGAGAAATATGTCTGAGAATGAGAGAAAGGCATGAAATGAGACCAAAGAGAAATATAAGCAACCAAACGGATAGCATTCCAGAGAAAGAAGGAAACCCACTTCTTCAAACGCATAACAACACTTCTTTTATGGAAGAAGAAATGGACGCAAATAAAATGAAGAAAAAAAACTAAAAACAAAAAATCGACCCAAAATGCTAGAGGGACTCACTGATATGGAGGAGCACATCCTAGATCTTACTCTTTCGAACTTTCCTCAATCGATCGACCTCCTTGTAAAGGAAGAGAGAAAGAGATAGAGTAAGGGACGGTGATGGAAGAATTGTGACTAGGAACGGCGATGGAAGAACTGCAACTAGGAACGACGACAATGAACGGCGGGGTGGAACGACAAGGTGGCTAGGGTTTGAGGTAGAAGAGATGAGAGATGTATGAAAATTGCCTAGCACGATTTCGTCGGTTTTGATAGGTTCAACTTTGTTTCAACCTGATATTATCTTTTAATCTGAGGAACCCGTCTTTGACGGGTTGGGAATGTTGGGTTATTCGGATGGATCCGGCCCAAGCCCTTTATGCACAGGCCTATCACCACATTGTATATATACAACATATAAAACAGTACCCCTTTCATCCATTAAAATAGCACCCAAACCCGAGTTATTCAAATTAGTAAAAAGAGTTCCATCCACATTTAACTTACCATTTTCACAATGAGGTTTTGGCCACATAAGACAACATGCATCCTTTGGCTGCCTCTTGTCGTTGTGAATTTACCTGATGATGGCTTCGTAACAAGTTACAACCATTCTGGACAACAACATCAGGTGCAATGTGTTTCTCTTGGAAAATAGCCAAATTTCTTCTATACCATAAACTCCAACAAACTGTAAAGAAATCAGCAAAGTTCACATTAACCACATTCTGCAGCTAGCAAACAGATAATGAAAGCACCAACACTTTGGCATAGATGAAACTTAAGAAATATACTAGGATATCGCTTTAGTCATACCTAAAAATAATAATTTTTTTTTCATCGGCCCAAATTAATCTTTCATCAAGACCAGCAAAACTTAATGGAAACTTCAATATAGTCTCTTGTACTTCAACTGACAAATTTTTGGATGGTGCCTCCCTATTCCACTGAACTGTCGCCATGTCAATAAGCTCCCTTACTCCATCTGATCACCCCAGCAATAAAAGGTATCGAAATGGGAAGCCAACAATCCTTGAAGATTCTAATGTTATGACCAATCCCAACTCCTCACCAACCTTGTCTCATAATCCATTTAGCTTGACTAATCCCTCATCAAGCATAGGAAGGATGAGGATGATACCCACTAACGAATCAAGAAAAGAAGAGTGAGGAAAATACTTGGCTTGGAAGACCTTGTAAAACAAAGATCCTGATTTCCCATTTAACTGTTTAAAGCAACACATAGAATAAGCTAGAATGAATTGTGCTACACTTTTGATCAAAATCTTTCTGCTTGTGGTAGATGTTATTCACATAACTTAAATAGTAAAAGTCAACATATAAAATCTAAAATTTTAAAATTTATCTCTGCACGTGGATTAGATAATATAATTTTTCGTATTATTAATAAAATGATGTAAATCAGGTCACGTAGTTTTCTCTTTACCAAACAATGAGCCGTGCTTCACCCATCGAGTGTGTAGCACGAGGATGGCTACCAACAAGTTATAATTTTTTTTTCTTTTATACATTTTTTTTCATATCCTTAAATATTTTTTTTGTAAAAGAAATTCACAACATTATTTAAAAAACACTTTCTTAATTATTAAGTAAAAAAAAATTGCATCGGGATCCATGCTCGGTGAGTGTAGATTTATTCCCAAACAATAGGAGGACGGCATATAGTTCGCAGCAAGTTCAACGAGGAAACGTTAGGTGAAAAATCGAACCTACAAAGCGGAGTGAAAGTAAAAACTCCAAAAACATAGCCAAAAACCTGCTAGAGAGAAGTCAGAGCTTCTCTTTCTAGGAGGTGGTAATCTTTTTCTGCACTTATTGCTGCTCCTTTTCATGTCCTCATCTTTTACTCAGAAGCAGTTTTAATCTCCTTCTTTCCGTCCATCAAACCCTTCTCGGATTCAATCCAAACATTAGCCTCTGCTATTATAGCTTCTTCATCAGATGGATATGGATTCACTGATCCTTCAGACTAAAGCTTTGTCATGGCATGATCTCAATCTCCAACCTGCTCCAGATACAGCACAAGCCACTTTAGATAAAATCCTGATAGGAAGGTTAGTTGCAGATAGACCTTTGAACAAGTATACTATTCATTCAGTATCAAAGCCTCTTGGAACTTCATCCAAAATTTTCTTATTGAAGACATGGATATAAACAAGTTTATATTCACCTTTAGAACACCTCAAGATAAATTAAGAGTGCTTAATCAAGCCCCATGGAATATCAAAGGGAATTTACTAATTCTGAAACGATGGTCTCCGGGAGCTACTCTCCATGAAATCAGTTTAAAACATGCAGCTTTCAATGTACAAATTCATGGTCTGCCCCTTGATCACATTACTCTTGATAATGCCATAGAAATTGGGAAAGCTCTTGATAATTTGATCAAAGTGGAGGAAGACCCTCTTTATGGTTTAGCCTTCAAAACATTTATTAGACTCAAAGTTGAGCTTGATATCACCAAACCACTTCAGCAAGGGTTCATGATGCCAAGACTCGGCAACCATGAAATATGGATAGCTATAAAATATGAAAAGTTGTCAGACTTTTGTTATGTATGTGGAAGGCTTGGTCACTCCCAAATATTTTATGGTTTCTTAAGTTCAACTCCTACAAGATTATCATACGGCCCATGGATAAGAGCAGAGTTTCAAAACAACCTTGATAATAGCCAGGCTTTTCATCAAATGGGTGGTGGGCAATATGAAGAAACATATCGTCTTGCTAATTTCTCTCCTTCGGGTTCAACCATAGGTAATTACAACAATGGAAAACAAAGTTTTAATGCAAGCAAGTAGCAGGAGATTACTCTCAAAGGCCAAGGCAGTCTTACTAGTGATCGTTTCGAAAAGATTTCAGCTAGTAAGTCGGATTTGCATCATTTGATTTCTTCCCCATCGAGCTCTTTGCAACTGGGCGAAATTTCCATGAGAGAAAACGCAGCTACTCTATACAACTACAATGATCCTAGATCATTAATTTCCTCACCAAGAAACATTAATTTCTTCACTGTTCAGCTAACTACAGAATCCAGTAACCTTACCTCGAATCAGAGCAAAATATCCATTTTGTCTTCATGCTTAATGGCGCAGGTGGCAGATGAAGGTAGCTCTAGGGTACAAGAACAATCTTCATTTCTCTCAACTATCGAGTCAACGCATGCAGCACCGCCCACCATAGAGAACTCAATGGAAAAAGATATACACGGCTATGCCAAGCTATAAGAATCAGAAGGAACAAATTGGGCTTGGGATAAGAATCGGGCTTGGGCTTAAATCCGATACTCAAAAGGAAACAAGGCCTTAATTCATGGCCCACAGGATATACACTCCAATAGGCCTCAGCACATATTTTTCTGTAATAAGCCCGAACTCCTTTTCACATCATCCTCGGTTATTAGTCCATTAATGGCCCAAATGCATAGCTCATCAGATCCACGAGCTCCAGAAGGTTTTTCCACTCTCACTTCTTCACATCCAAATTCGGAAACAGTCTTGGAATTGTCATCTCATCATATGAATATTCAAGTGATAGAAGATTCAAATGTTCATTGTGATAATAGTCCCATGCAGATTGAAATGGCAGCAAACTTATCATTTGATCCTAACCACAGTGACATCGTTCTCAGTGAAAATTCAGATACTTGTATTACAAAAGTCCATCAAGCTACCCAAGTAATCATTCCTTCCAAAAGGCAGCAACAAATTGAGTCTAATGAAGCTCCATAATGGAAATCATAGCGTCTCATCAAAGTGGAGAAAATAGAACCTACTGAAAAACATCCTCCAAAGCAACAAACAAATGAAGATTCAATGGCACTCACTCTTCTAGAAATGCATTCAGGTTCATTCAACAAGGAAAAAAAATCGAAAGGGAAAGCAAAAGTCAATCCCTATTGTTGGCCACCAACACACCCGCAAGGAAAGTCTAAATTAGCTAACGAGGCAAACTTAAAAACGCTTCGCCCAGCCAAGTGAAGACAATAGCATAGAATTGCAGGGGATTAGTCCGACCCAAAGCAATCAGAAACTTAAGGACTAATATTAGAAAATATAACCCGGATGTAATTTTCTTGTCTGAAACCTTGGTGACAGATAATCGCACCATAACTATTGTAAATAGTTTAGGTTTCCATCATTTTGTTCACTATCCTGCAACTTGTAAAAAAGGGGGCCTACTACTTTTGTAGAGACTGGGTGTAGAAATAGAACCTGTAAATATAAATATTAATGCAATTTCAGTTTTAGTTTACTTTGATCCTACACATCATCCATGGCTGATTACTTATATATATGCACCAGCCCAATGGAATAACAAAACTAGCTTCTGGAGTCACTTAGATTCATTATATCAAGCTTTTTCAAGGCCTTGGATTTGTCTGGGTGACTTTAATGACCTCATTGATCAATATAAAAAATCTGGAGGAAGACCTATCTCTTGTAATCCTAATAGAGGCCTAAAAGCTCTTATGGATAGGAATGGCTACATGGGCCCAAAGTTTACATGGACTAATAATAGACAAGGCCAAGCACTCGTAAGAGAAATATTAGATCGAGCTATTGCAAATCAAGAATGGAGGCTACTTTTCTCAGGTGCTACCATGCAACATCTTACATCATTAGCTTCAGATCATCATTCCATCATGTTACAAACTACAGCCAATGTTCATCAAGCACCTTCCTTCAAGTTTGAAGAATTCTGGATCAGTGAGCCATTAAGCCATCAAATAATCAGTGAAACATGTAGTAAACCCCACCTAGGCAATCCGTCTTACATTCTATGAAAGAAAATCAAGTCAACCAAAGAAGCACTTAAAGTCTGAAACAAAGATCACTTCGGAAAGATCAACCACAATATACATCAAATTGAAAGTGAGCTTCTCAAGATACAAGAAGACAATATGACTCCTTCCAATCAAGAAAAAGAAAGATATTTGCAACATAGACTTCACAAGTAAAGAGAATATGAAGAAATATTATGGAGGCAAAAATCTAGACTCACATGGCTTACCTAAAAGGATCTCAATACCAAATTTTATCATTTGGTAACAACCATCCGGAGAAGAAGGAATGCTATTGACCAATCAAACTGGTGCCAGGTATTTGGTCAATGGACCCTACTGTCATAGAGACTTCTTTTATTAATCATTATAAAACTATATATTCCTCTTCAAATCCAAATGTTTCTGATCAACTGAATAATCTTTTCGAAAAACAAATTTCTGATATAGATAATGAATCTCTAATTGCAATACCAAAAGAAAAGGAAATATTGAAAGCTTTAAAATAGATTTCCAGCAATAAAGCTCAAGGGCCAGATGGAATGACAGCTCTATTCTATAAGCATTATTGGAGTATTGTTAAAAAATAAGTCATACTGGCAGTTCAGAATTTCTTTAGAAGTGGGCAGCTTCTAAAGCAAATTAATCATACCAACATTGCTCTTATTCCAAAGACGACTTGTCCAAATAGTCCTGGCCAATATGGCCCTATCAGCCTCACAAATGTCAGCTATAAGATTATAACCAAGATCATAGCCAATCGTCTTAAAATTATACTCCCAAAAATAATCTCTCCACTCCAGACAACCTTCGTTCCAGCCAGAAATATTAAAGAAAATACTATCATAGCTTATGAGCTTTTTCACCATCTAAAAAAACAAACAGGAAAAACAAGTTTGATGGCACTTAAGCTCGATATGGAGAAGGCTTTTGATCAGGTGGAGTGGGATTTTCTTTTTACAATGATGCAAAATCTGGGTTTCAATCATAAACGGATACATCTGATAAATGAGTGTATAACAATAGTGTCTTTCTCTATTCTTACCAATGGTTCACCAAAAGACTTCTTCAAATCTCATAGAAGTATTAGACAAGGTGATCCAATTTCATCTTTTCTTTTTATACTGGTCACAGAAGCTCTTTATAGAATCTTATTAAAAGCTGAAGCACAACAGAAGCTAAAAGGGGTTCGAATTAGTAGAAACAGTCTAATAGTGTCACACTTATTATTTGCAGATGACACGATCATTTTTGCAAAGGCCATGTAAAAAAATGCTCGAAATACTTCAGAATGTCTTGTAAAATATCAAAACTGGTTAGGACAAAAAATTAATTTGAGCAAATCTTCAATGTTCATCACCAGAAACACTTGCCAGACAACAAAAATATCTATTTCCCTATAGCTACCTTACAAAAAAACTTCAGCCAGAATGAAATATCTTGGATTACCCACTTCCTTTAGCAGAAGCAAGAAAGAAAACTACAGGAAAATGTTGAGCAAAGTGGAAAAAAATTGGAAGGATAGAAGTTAAAGCTACTAGCCCAGGCAGGTAGAACCATGTTAATCAAGTTTGTAGTAAGTACGATTCCAACATATCAAATGAATACTTTCCAACTACCAAAGTAAATTTGTAAAATTCTTGATACAACTTTCAAAAATTTTTGGTAAAGATTTTCGAAAGACAAAACTCATAATCGAAAAAGACAAAACTCATAATTTGACATTAAAGTCCTGGAAATCTATTTGCCAATTAAATAAAGAAGGTGGCCTTGGTATCAAACTGATGGAAAAGATGAATCAAGTTATACTAGCAAAAACAGAATGAGAACTAAGTGGACCTAGAAATGATTTGTGGCACTCAATTATAGTTGCTAAATATTTCAAGAATACAATATTTTAGGAAGCTTCACAGAAGACATCAGATTCATCTATGTGGAAGGGAATACTCAAAACTAGAGATCTACTCAAAAAGGTCGATGTTTCCAAATTTACATGGAGAATCAGTAAATATTTGGCTGGATCCATGGATTTCTTCATTGATCAATTTCAAACCACAGCTAATCTAAGGTATGGATCTAGAATATCTAACTCTTACAGTTTCAGATCTCATAAAGAATAACCCTAGGACTTGGGATGTTCCAAAAATGCAAGATCTTTTTTATTGGCAAAGCATATCAGAAATACAAAAAATCCCATTACCAATACGAACATATGAGCCGGACAAAGTTGTTTGGGCTTTAAATCATAGTGGGAAATATTCAGTCAAATTTGTATATCATGCTACAATATAATATCAAATCCCAATTCGGCGAAATCCTCCAACAATACTCTTCAAGTCTATGTGGAATCTTAAAATCTATGATCGTCATAAATTATTGATTTGGAAACTTCTTTGAAATATTCTTCCTACTAGAACAAGATTTGGTGAAATCATTTCCCACCAAGAAACTGAAGAATGTGTATTCTGTAACCATGAGAAAGAAACTCTGATGCACCTATTTGTTGAATGTCTTATCAATAGAATTTTATGGCAACAAAGCAGTTGACCTCTAAACCTAGCAAATTTACCTATTGATTCTATATCAGACTGGATCCAAATGATCATTTATTCAGAAAAAGAACTGAAACTTCGGAAAGAGGAAATGCACTACTTTCAACTATTTGCAGTCATAATGTTAGACTTTACTTGGAGAAAGAAAAACGACATCATTCATAATCACACTTCTCTATCAATTGAATAAGCAAATATTCAGATCAAGCGCATCTATGAAGACTACAAAGATGCATGGAAGGAAAAAGTTTATCAACAAAGCAAAGAAGAAAAATGGTATTTTTCTCTTCTAAACTATCAAAGTTTCTCTTTTGATGCAACAGAACGTGATCAATTTTCAGTAGTCTCAGCAATTTGAAAAAATCACAGTGGAGATATTCTGGGAATAATAACAGAAAATGTACAAACCATTATCCCTTTATTTACAAAAGCAAGAGTAGCGTTGCTAGCAACTAATATGGCTTCAACTCAATGTCTTGCGATAATCGAAGGGGATTCCTAATTAGTAATTACATCTATTGAAAGTCTAGATATCTCTTCATTCTGGAACATATCAACTATTATCAATGACATTTAGCACATATCTAATCTTCATCAAGACTGAAAATTTGTTAAGATACATCAATCTCAAAATCGATGTGTGCACTCAGTTGTGTAATAGGCAACTACCAATTATACTTTTAGAAGCCTATCCTTAGATAATATTCCTAGATACTTTCTGTATATTGATAGTGGAAATGATGTACCTTAAATTCTGTATTTTTTTAATCTATAATATGCTTGATTAAAAAAAAAAAACTCCGAAAACAGAACCGACAAAGATGATCGGAACAAAGAAACAAAACCGATCAATCTTACACAAATGTTGAACTCCGCAAAACCTCAGCACCGTTCTTGCTGAAGGGGAAAAAAATAATTAATTATCTAAATTTAGGAAGTATTCGTTTCTTTTTTAAATTGTGATTTGGCTAAAATTGGGAGGACGGGAAGTTAAATCTGGCAAACATAGAGGGGTTGAGGGCGCGATTGTCCTTGGGGCATGGTGGATCAGGGAGGGACGGCGAGGACGGCGACAAAGACGAGGATTTCAGGCTCACTTGGCGTCGTAGGTTGCTCATGGCGCTCAAGCTCAATGTCACTTGTGCCTCCGCCCTTAGGATCTCGCTCTTGCTCCTACTCCTCGCCGCCATTGCCACCGCTTGCATTTTCCTCCCCATTGAAAAGGTTATTTATATGCATCTATATGTGTTCGGAATGACATTGATTACATATGTTGGTGGGTGTCAATGCTGCTTTTTCGGTATAGAGAATTGGGGCATTTAGTTCTTTTTTCTCTTTGATTTATTATATTTTGTGGGAATAATACTCTCTTTAGTTTAGGAATGAAGCTTCAACTGGGTCTAGTTGAAATCTGAGTTTTCACGCCGTGATAATGTTAGTTTGCAGATGATGATATGGAGATATGCGCTTTTGCTAATTGTCTATCTTGTGAAGATTGAACGCTTTTCTTTTTTGGTGTATTCTTATTACATTATTGGCATTCTCGTGCTAAAAGGAATTGCATTTCAGATATTGAAGGATTTCTTGGTATGGGTGAAGCAGGATCTTGGACCATGGGGCCCTTTTGTTTTGTAAGTAATTCTTTATGGCCAAAATTCTACATCTTGCCTTGGTATGGATTGCTGTCTAAATGTGAGAACGCCTTTTTAGCTAAGAAAAGGGCTTTCTTAATGTTGTTTATGATTATAGCATTGCTGTTGGTTCCCATGAATTTTATTCAGTCCAAAGTGTTGACTTATCTTTCCTGGGAAATTGCAGGGCCATTGCATACATTCCACTTACAGTCTTGGTGGTGCCAGCTTCAGTACTTTCGGTAGGCTTTAGTCTATTGTTTTAATGCTTTTGGATTTATTGCCATTTTTTCAATGTTCTTTTCTCCAAATCTCTTTTCTTATGGGAATGTTGTGCACCAAAGTTGATTGCAAAGAAGAAAACTTGTAATTATTTGAAATGCTTCCTAGTATCAGCGATGCTACTTTACTGAACTATAACTTTAAGGTTATTTCTTACTGCTGAGTAGTTTCCAATCCCGATTATATTTCACTAATCCACCTCTGCAACTTCAAAATCATACACCCATTTCAGCTCACTTGATGTTTTTTGAAGTTCATGTGAATTTCACTATGGCATGAGGTAGTTACAGATGGTTTAATTGCTGAAAGACTTTCTAGTTTTAATTTAATTAAAGTACTTGTACATTTCAATCCTTTTCCAGCTTGGAGGCGGTTATCTCTTTGGGTTGCCTGTGGGATTTGCAGCTGATTCGATTGGCGCCACCCTTGGTGCAACAGCTGCATTCATTCTTGGTAGAACAGTGAGTCTTCTAAACACCAGGGTTCTATTATTTGTTGAGTACCTGCACACGGACATGCATGGTTTCTTCCTCTTAAGGCAAATACTCTATCCCTAGATATGTATTTGAAACGTGGACCAAGTTATTTTTGTTTGAACTTTGCTTTGTGCAGGTGCTTCTGGACCTTATATGTGTTTTCTTTTTATATCTATTTGTCTTATTTTGCTACTTTGTGCAGATCGGAAGATCATATGTTACTTCGAAGCTAAAGAATTATCCAAAGTTTCAGTCTGTTGCTATTGCAATAAAAGGATCTGGATTTAAGGCATAAGTTCTTCTGCACTTTCTACACCTGTGTGTAATATTCTATTTGGTCAAATATTTATCTAGTGTCTGCATTTTTTCAATTTATTCTGATTTTCTTTGATAAAACATTTATAGATTGAGTGTGATGAAACTACAATGTTTTTCTAATTGAGAATTCCAATAATTCCTAGTCTTCAGCAAAATATTAATTAGGTCCAGGTAACTTCACTGCCAGGTCTATCTCCTTTTACACTTCTAGCCTCATCAAGGATGAGAGATTCTTGAATAACTTATCAAAAAGAAAATTCCATGCACAAATTACTATGGAGTGGTCATTTTATTGAGTGTTTTCTTATTGGCATGGGCGAAGAATATGTATGTTTAGAGGCCTTATTTAACCACAGAAAAGTGCTGGGAGGGCTGCATTAGAACTTAGGTTTGATTTAAGTGCCAAACTGGAAAGTTCATTAGTCTAGATCAAGCTTTTTAGCTCTTAATCAAGAGAGAGATAGAGAGAGAAAGAGAGATGTGATGTTTGCGTTTGCAATTGACAACACTTAATTTATACCTGTGACTAAGGAGGAAGCACATACATATTGTTTTTATTATTTGATTAGAAAATTTTTGCTAGTTTGCCTTTTTTTTTTTTTTTTTGTCTTCTATGACATTTTTAACGTCCACATAGATAAGATTGGAGAGTTTTACAAATAGCATTACCATCACCACAAATTATTGCCAAAGTTTGAGCGGCAAATGGGGTGTCTGTCTGAAAGTTAGAGTTCCTCTATGGCGAGTTAGGGCTGCAGTTTCAAGGTTGATGCATGACCATATTTAAATGGTTCCTGTAACTGAGGCTGTATGTATATATATATGTATGTATGTATGTATGCATGCATGTATTTATGTATATATGCACACTCACACACACACACACAAGCATCCCAAATATCTATCTGAACTAGTACTGCTGTGGTTTTATATATCATGATTGTAATTTCTTCCAAGACTCACTGGTGTAGTTACTCTTCTTGTACTTTAAATTATTATATGGGAAACTCTTTTACCATCATTACTAATTTCTTTTCTTTTGGGGTTTTCAACAGATAGTTTTGCTTCTTCGGC
This sequence comes from Pterocarya stenoptera, assembly GCA_003123785.1. Lineage (NCBI taxonomy): Eukaryota > Viridiplantae > Streptophyta > Magnoliopsida > Fagales > Juglandaceae > Pterocarya > Pterocarya stenoptera. The sequence continues at coordinate 128,886 of QEOT01124120.1, forward strand.
TTGTTCCTTTACTTCCTTTCAACGTATTGAATTACCTCCTGTCTGTGACTCCTGTGCACGTGGGGGAATATATATTGGCATCTTGGTTGGGAATGATGGTATTGTCTTATAATTATTTATTGTTTTATCAATCAGCTGTGAATAAAAACCATTGAGATGCGCTGATTATAATTTTCAATGTAAACTTCAAATTGTAAGTAAAAATGTATGCTATCATTACTCCTGGTCCAAGTATTTCGTTTCAACAACTCACATTTGTTACTGGCAAGGTCATATAATCACCTCTTTGACTAGCTCTTCACATTTTATCTTTGCTGTTTATGTATACTATTCTCACTCATAGAATTTGCTTCTTTTTGTCATTGAGAAATATTTGGTTCACAAAGATATCTCGCACAAAGTAAACTCACAAATAGATGTGGCTTGCTATAATACATTAGATCTACTTTACAGTAAAAATGGCTTACAATGTAATGTACCAAAGCAAGTCACATCAGTTTGTGAGCTTTTTTTTGTGAAGTCTCTTTGTGAACCTGGTACTTCTCTTTCTCATGTCATTGTTTTCTATTCTTTTGTTTATTTTGTTGTCACACTGAGTAGATGACAGTTACCACCTAAGAAGCATGTTGTTACGCTGCTATATTAGCAAGTTTGTAGATTGTGATAACCTCTAATCAACAAGGGGGTTAGTTGAGACTGAGGACCAGAATGAGTAGAAAGATAAGAAAGAAATAAAAATAAGCCTAAGTCAGATGTGCTCCTAAAGGTGATAATGAGTGATATGTGGATGGGAAATGTTAAAATATTGATGGACAGCACATATAGTCATTATAATTTAGTGTCCAAAAAGGCTTAAAGTTGACTTTGAAGCTGAGTGAGCCTCCACAAGTTGATCCTGGACCATCTTGTCTACCAAAAATGGCAAACCTTTATGCCTGCATTTGTATTTGTATTTCTTTGATTATTCTTCAATTATATCCCTTCTGAAGTTATCTTTCAACAAAATGAGTTAGAACTTGGGCATCCTCATATTTCCCTTCTAATAAGTATATATTTGGGTTCTCTTTTATAGGTCAAGGCATGGTTGACTGGATCTCTCTATACTTGATAAAATAACTTGCTTATTTATGATACCCATTTCATTCTTTTCTTACAGCCAATAACATTTGCTCTAGTATATGTTGGAACAACATTGAAGGATCTTTCTGATGTTACACATGGATGGAGTGAGGTTTCAACAATTCGCTTGGTAAGTTCTATGCCACCTTGTATGTTTTTATGTAAGGAGCATTCTGGATCATCAATATAGTTTAAGTTGGTCATCAAAGCTTATAGAATCACCATGTTGGATTATTGCTTGTAATTTGCATATTAGTGCTGGAGGCATTGTTCGAGTTATTTGTACTTTTAGTGCCAACAAATATTTTAAGAATCTGGTTATGAATTTGGAGAAGCCTTGATTTATGGTTTAATTATGTTTGCACTTCCTGTGCTTGGCTAAAATTGAAATATCTCTCAAGTGACTCAACCACTTTTCCATTTAGAACATTCAAATTCCACTTCTATGTTGATCCAAACACATGCGGTCTTCTAGGCTGATGGGAGCCATAACTATGTGCATGTAATCCCATTGCATGGTGTGATGATTGACTATTTCCTGTACTGATTTTTTTAGCATCACACATGAAAGCTAGTATTGATAACTGTCACAAGTAGTGCACCTTTTTTTAACTCATTTTTCTGCATTTTCTGGTCCTGTTGATAAGATAGCCATATTCATTTTTTCTCATGTTTTAGAAAGAGGCGTAAATTTAGTATGCTGGTACTCTTTGTGATTCAGTTTTGACTAGGAACTGCGTTAGTACCCTGCATAGTGTGACACATGCTTATGAATCAGCAACTATGTTCCTTTTATCCATTCTTTTTCTCACTAAATCTGCCTGTTCTGTTCCTGTGATTAGTGGTTGGATTCTATCCACATTTGGTGGGAAAAAAAAAATCTCTTTACTTTTCTGCTTTTATTCTTTCATTCTGGCAGTTTCAATGTTTTCTCATAAACACTCTTTTCTTAGGTCGCATAATTATATATTCAGAAAAAGGCTAGAGCCTCAAAAACAAATTATCATGCCAATTCTTTTCTTCATGTCTCTTAATTTGATAGGATATCATAGAGTGATCCCATGTACTCAGTTGCATCTGCTGCTTTAACAGCAATAGAGTATTAAGAGGATGGTAATTTATCAAAAAAAAAAAAAAAAAAAAGAGTATTAAGAGGATGGTATTAGTTACGGTTAATTATTATTATTTTTTTCTCTCCCCATAAACTGCCATTCATTGCACTTACCCCTAATCTTTGACTCAGTAAAACTTGGTCCTAAGAACTACCACCAGTTGCCACTTACACCCTGAGATTTTTATTTGTTTCTTGACAAGTAAGAAAGACATTTTTATTCATTGAATGAAATAGGCGAACCCGTGTACACATGAAGTATACAAAAGAAACACCTAATTACATTCTAGAAGCAGAAAACAAAAACAAAAAGTCATTAGTAGACGCTCCATTAAGTACAAATAGCGGAAAACCATTGAAGTAAAGAGCACACAAAACATTTCCAGATTTCCTATACAGTACGCCCCTTATTATTAAAGCACCGCTTGTTCCTTTCCCACCAAATACACCACATAAGACACAAAGGAACCATCTTCCATGCAGCAGCCACTTGAGTACAACTATGAAGCACATTCCAACACGCAAGTAAATTCACTACTTTCATAGGCATTACCCAAGCCAGCCCAGCTCTCCAAAAAACACCATCCCACAATCCCTTGGCCATCTCACAACATAGAAGTAAATGATCCACTGATTCACCATGTTTCTACACATGAAACACCACTCCATAACAACCAAGCCACGCTTCCTCAAATTATTGATCGTCAAAATTTTCCCAAGCGACGCTGTCCATATAAAAAAAAAAGCGACTTTGGACGGCATGTGAGACCTCCAAACACACTTCCACGGAAAAGAAGGGCAAAAACTACTTAGCTAGGGCATATGAGTTTTGTAATTGGCTTTTGCCCATTCTGTTATTAATAAAATCTGTTTTACTTATCAAAAAAAAAAAAAAAAGAAGAAGGGCAAAAAAGGCACAATCTCGAGGCATGAGGAAGTGGAAGACATGGGAAATAGAATGCACAAAACCAAAAGTGGAAAGTAAGATGAAGAGAAATTTAGGCTGATATAAGAGCAAGAGTTGGCAGATTCACTGTTTAAGAAGACAGAAAGAGGTCTATATTTGAGTAATACAGGGTGAGATAATATATTGTTTTAGGGGCAGAGAAGCCTAAACGTACATTAATCATGCCACTTGGCTAAAAGTCTAATACACCAAAGACAAGATGCACAAGTAAGTCTATCAGAACACGATACCTATACCAATATCATCAGAGTTAGCTGATGGAATACCAAAGGGGAAAGCCACAATTGGATGATAGTTCGTGGACCGAGTTGTGCTGAGTTAAATTTTGGGAGGTAAGTGACAATCGATAATAGTTCATGGGATTGAGTTCAATCTAGTTGAAGTTTAGAGAGGTAAGTGACAATGCGGCGGTAGTTCTTGAAGAAAAATAGAATGACCCTATTAGTTATTTTCAGAGCCCAAGGATATTTTTAGGCTTTCATCATCTTGACTTTCTTTCTTACCCTGTAAGATGTTGATTTTTGTATGCCATCCTCCTATCTTCTTAATTTTTTTAAATATATATACTTACGTTTGTTTATGTATGCAGGTATTTATAGTTCTTGGATTCGGTTTATCTGGTAAGTTTTTTCTCCTACGCTCCTAGAAATCTTATAATAAACCCTCAGAGGTTAGAAAAACATTTGATGACATAGTCACATTTTTCAATCAATAAATTTGATACCTCATTTTAGTAACGTGAGAATGAGACTAGTTGTTTTGGACTTCACATTTTCTTAGGTTTGACAAGTGCTACAAGAACGGTTAATTTAAACCTTGCGTAAGGTTGAAAGTTTCAGGAAAATTACTTTTAAATTATGCTAATTTCAATGATATACTGAAAGCTTTTTTTTCCTTAATTACCTTGTTTGTGCTCAGTCATTATATTGGTTTGCATCACCAAAGTTGCCAAGGCTTCTCTGAACAAAGCACTGACAGAAAATGCTGAAATAGAGGCCATCTTGACCCCATCAATGCTGCCAGTCCTAGCAGAATCACCCTTGGATCTCCAGAAGCCCCTCATAATCAAGATAGATCCCATGAGAGAGGATGATGAGAAACAAAGTTCCCATGTAATGTAAATTCTTCCCTTCATCAATCGGTTTAGATATGATTTTGTTAGGAATGAAGAATTAAGGAGCAGAAAAGAATAATATCTATACCTTTATAATTCCTGTACAGCATTCAATTTTATTTTCCTTTTTTTTTTTGGTAACCCTTTACTGTCTAAGTTTTCTTTAAACATAAGTAATTATTTTTTAGCCTAAAATGTGCTTTGGAATTTAACCTATTTTTGGCTTACTATCGATATTTAGGTTATGGCCCGTTTGGATTCAAAAGTGTTTCATATCATATTATCTTATTATTACAACTTTTCTAAATTTTTATGCAAAATATAATAAAGAATTCAACTTTTTAAAATCTCAATTCAAAATTTTCAACTTTCAAAACAATAATAATATTAAAAAATAATATTTCAATAATATTTTTTTAAACTTTCATCTTTTATCTAAAATCATTTCATCTCATCTCTAATCCAAATCAGCCCTTAGGTCTGGTTTAGGTAATGAGTTAAGATGAGATCAATTGAGATAGTTTGTGAATAGTAATAAGATATTTGAGTCGAGATGAGATGAGTTAAAAATGGTTTGAGTTAAAATGTTTTATAAGATTTTAAAAAATGAGAGATAAATAGTTAAATAAAAATATTATAAAGTTAATTTATTGTTAAAATATAATGTTTATTTTGAGATTGAAAAAATTAAATTATTTTTTATGTTTTGTTTTAAAGTTTGAAAAAGTTGTAATGATTAGGTAATGATTAGATGAAAACGTTAAATATTTGAAATTGAAAAGTGTTTGTGGTGTTTGAATATTTAAATGAGATGAGATGGGATAACATGAAATGAAAACATCTCTATCCAAACCAGGTTCAGAGCACCATTGCCAAGTCCAAAGTTTGGCTAGAATCTCAACTTTTAGACTAGCCATCTTAAAATCAAAATAATAATATAATATAATAATATTTGACAAAAAAAAAAAAAAAATTATACAACAATTCTTGAAACCAAAAAACTAGTTTTTGCCAACCCTTTTTCTTTTGTCAACTTTTTTAGTTGTAGCTAATAATTAAGGATCAAATTAGAATTTTGTGAAATCAACAAACACATGATGTCCTTTTCTTCCATTCAACAATCACAACTAGATATCTTTAAACTAACAAATACTTTCACAAACTCATTTTTTTCTATCCAACAATCACATCTATAATTCTAAAAGACTAACAAATATAAGTTCTCACAACTTCTTGTATCAACCAATCACCATCTACAATTCTTGAAACTAATAAACTAATTTTTGTCAACCTTTCTTCTTTTGCCAACTGTTTTAGTTGTAGCTTATAATTAGGGATCAAATTAGAATTTTGTGAAACCAACAAACACATGACGCCAACCTTTCTTTCACCCAACAATCACAACTAGATATCTTAAAACTAACAAATGCTTTCACAAACTCTTCTTCTTCTACCCAACAATCATATCTATAATTATAAAAGACTAACAAATACAAATTCTCACAACTTCTTGTACCAACCAATCACCATGTACAATTTTTGAAACTAATAAACTAATTTTTGCCAACCATTCTTCTTTTACCAATTTTTTTAGTTGTAACTAATAGTTGAAGATCAAACTCTATAAATCGACCCATCCTCTAACTACATTCATAAAAAACCAAACTTTCTTTTTCAAATTCTTCTATTTTTCTTTCCTCAATTTGTTATGCATTCCTCTTCAAATATTGATCATATTGAATATGATGATTATTCTGATCATGACGTGGATATGATGCAAGCAATTGCAATGATATCTGAGGGAGCATATTCTTCACCTTGTCGTAATCCTCAACGTCATAGGTTCATCAGACGTGATTCATTTGAAAGTCATCAACGCTTTTGGAATGATTATTTTACTGAACCACCAATATATTCACCCAATCTTTTTAGGAAAAGGTTTCAAATGAGTAGTGATTTTTTTTTGGCTGATCAATTCTCAGCTTTTGATGAACTATCATGAATGTAGGCTAAAATACCTAAATTTTAAAAGCAAGAGTTTCGCTTCAGTCAACTCACATAATCCATTCTTGTGTTAGATATTCATAAACGCGGATTAATAATTTCAATGGCTTCATCCTATCAATCAATCACACCAGTGGAAATTAGAATTATTAATTTCATTATGTAAACGCATATTAAAAAACCAACACAATTTTAAACGTTAAAGAAGAAACTGAAGATAATTATAACCATGCATCAAATGATAAAAGGGAAGAGCTATATCCGATTACTTGAGGATGTTCTGAAAGAATATAAACATACATTTGGTGACAAAGGCAACAGCCCAATCAAGCACAAAGGGTTCACTAATTGGAAACTGAACCAATTAGAATCAAAAGTAAACAATACAATAAAAAGTTACATGCATGCACACATACATTGGACTCGGCAAATGCATCCTAAATTATAAATCAGAAGGTATTAGCCTCCTTCAAATAAAAAGGGGATAGACAAGCATAGATTTTCCACAGATAAAGCACAGATTAGATGGCGAATGGGTCATGTCAAATGGGTGCCTGATGTCAATTCTCGCACAAGTTCTATTGTCCCTGCCGAATGGATTTTGAGCTACGCCAATAATGAGAGAGAGTGAGTCTAGGTCTGGTGAGAGAGAGCGTGTCTCGGTTTGGATGGAGAGAATGAGAGAGAGCGAGTCTCGGTCTGGTGAAAAGGGAGCGAATGAGAGAGATGAAGACCGGTCTAGTGTAGAGGGAAGAGAATGAGAGAGAGGGAGTCTCGGTCTAGTGTAAAGGGAAAAGAAAAAGGGAGAGGCAAGAGAAAAACAGAGAGAAAAAATGGAAAGGGGATTTAGCGAAGGGAGAAAGGGAGAGTGCTAGAATAAAATTGGAAGAACATTCTTCTTTCATTTTATATGTATAATTGTTCAATACAGTGAGGTATATATAGACTACAAAGAAGGACCCAGAACATTCGGGCAATGTAACAAACACTTATGGTGCATCAGCGCACTAGAGCCAGCTATAGCAGAGGAGTGGTTACAAAAGATTCCTTTCTACAATACAGACAAAAACTCACAAAGGTTTATTTACAGATTTAGACATAGTCATTTTTAGCAATATGTGATGAGCTGGAGATGATCTCGGGTTGTTGCTAAGTTGTATGACATGGTGGAGCTGAGCTGGAGGTGACTGGTTTGTTACTACTATCAGCCTTTTGCGAATCCAACATGCGAATCAGGGTGAGACTTGATCGTAGAAAAAGGAACTGAGTGGATAACAAAGGCTCTGTAAAGATATTTGCGACCTGATCCTTGTAGGAGATAAATGCAACATGCAGAGATTTAGAGGAAACTAGGGAGTGCACAAAATGAAAGTCAATTTCGATGTGTTTTGTGCGAGAATGCATGACAGAATTGACTTAGAGATAGGTTGCCTTCAGATTATCACACCATCAGGTTGGAGGTTTTGTAAGAAAAATACCAAGTTCCTTGAGAAGAGATTGAAACTAGAGAAGTTCTGTTGTGGTGTTAGCCAATGCCTTGTATTCAGCTTCTGTACTTGAACGTGCAATAGTACTCTGCTTTTTGGATCCCCATGAAACAAGGTTGGAACCTAGAAATATACAAAAGGCACCCGTTGAGCGACGATCATCTGGGCACCCTTCCCAGTCGGCATTAATGAAGGCATGCAAAGAATAATCCGAGGATGGCTTAATGTGAAGGCCCCTATGTGCTGTGTGCTTGAGATACCGGAGGATTCTCTTCACAGCTTGCCAATGAGGAGCTTTAGGAGTGTGCATAAATTGGCACACTTTGTTGACTGCATAGGCAACATCCGGACATGTGAGTGATAAGTATTGGAGGCTTCCCACCGTGCTGCGATAAAGGGTTGGATCTTCAAAATCAGAGCCATTTACAATTGTCAATTGATCTGAGGCAGACATAAGAGAAGTTACAGGCTTGGCAAGATCCATGTTTGTTTTCTTCAGAAGCTCACAGATGTATTTGGTCTGGGAAAGATGAAGTCCAGAGGCAAGGGTTTGAATTTCAAGTCCAAGAAAAAATTTAAGTGGCCCAAGATCTTTTACAGGGAAGGTGCGGTTGAGAGCTTGTAGAATACATGTAATGGCATCAATGTCAGAACCAATGAGAATTATATCATCCACGTAGACTAGAAAAAATAATGTAATAAAGGCATGATGATGTATAAAAAGAGAAGAGTCAGACATTGAGGGGGTGAAACCAAGCTCCATTAGCCGATTGCTCAACTTGGAAAACCAAGCCCGTGGGGCTTGTTTTAAACCGTAGATAGCTTTGTTCAACTTGCACACATGATGAGGAAAGTTGGGATTTATGAAACCAATGAGTTGGGCCATATAAACCTGTTCATGGAGATCCCCATGCAAGAAAGCGTTGTTGATATCGAGCTGTCTGAAGGACCAATGTTCAGTAAAGGCAATGGAGAGTATAGTCAGAATTGTTGTAGGTTTTACAATTGGACTGAAAGTCTTAAAATAGTCCACTCCAGCTTGTTGGTGGAAGCCTTTTGCCACCAAGCGTGCTTTTCGACGTTCAACAGTTCCATCCGAGAGACGCTTAGTCTTGAAAACCCATTTACAGCCAACTAGATTAGTGCTATCAAAAGCTGGAACAAGTGTCCCGGTATTTGTTTGAAGAAGAGCTTGGAATTCGTTTGGCATGGCTGTGCGCCATTCTTGGTGTTTGACAGCTTCAGTGTAGCAGGTGGATTCTTCAGGAATGATGGATGTAGTGGTCAAATAACTTCGAGGTGGTGGCCAAAGTACCATGCCATCATTGTATTGGCGAGGCTTGAGAGAGTTTGTTTTGGAACGAGTAACAATGGAAGGCACAGAGGATGAGGGTATCTGTCCGGATGAGGAAGAAGGTTCAGCTGAAAAAGATGAGGTAGGGGAAACTGGGCCTGGGTCAGGTAAGGAGAGACTTAATGACTCATAAGAGGATATTGGACTAGTGGGCCGAGGAGGAAAATAATTCTGTGAGTTAGAGTTGGGTGGCGGGCCCAAGATAGAAGGAGAGTTGAAAGTGGAGATTCGGATGTAGACTGGGACTTTGCAAGGGGAAAATCTTTCTCATCAAACACTACATCACGCGAGATGTAGAGATGTTGAGTACGAACATGAAGACAACAATATCCCTTATGGGATTCACTATTACCAATAAAAAGACACTTAGTAGATCTTAAATCAAGTTTATGCCGATTGTAGGCATGAAGATGAGGCCAACAAGCAGTGCCAAAAACTTTGAGAAAAATGTAATTTGGTGGTTTGTGAAATAATTTTTCATAATGAGAAATGCTGTGTAGAACTGGAGAAGGAAGCCAATTTATGAGAAAAATGACTGTGTGAAACGCATCACCCCAATAGAGTTGTGGTAAGGAGGCATGGGCCATTTCGACAATGTGTCGATGTTTCCTTTCCACGGCCCCATTTTGTTGATGCGTGTGCGGACAAGATACTCAATGCAAAATTCCTTGTGATTCAAGTAAATTGTGTAAATGACGATATTCACCACCCTAATTACTTTGGATAGAAATGATTTTTGAATTGAAAAGATGTTCAACATGTGTTTGAAATTTAATAAAAGTGGATATAACATCAGATTTTTGCACTAATGGGTACCACCAAGTGTACAGAGTGAAATCATCCAAAAAAGATACATAATATTTGAAACTTTCTTGTGAAAGAACAAGGGCAGGTTCCCATACATCTGAGTAAACTAAGTGCAAGGGTTTAGTAGAGTGTTGATGAGAGGAATTAAAAGGTAACTGAGTGTTTTTTGCTGCACGACATGCTGAATAGATTAAAAACGAGGATTGAGTGGTAACTGGAAGATGATGAGCCGACATAATCCGAGACACAAGTTGAAGAGACGGATGACCAATACGTGAGTGCCACTGGGAAGGAGTTGTACGTTCACCAACAAAGGCCTGAGCTGGAGGAGTTGAAAGCTGGGAGAAGAAGTAGAGCCCATTATGCATGGGACCATGACAAAGTGGGGTTCCCGTTATTGCATCCTTCACAAGAAAATGAGTACTATGAAATTAAAAAACAACAGAATTATCAAAGATTTTTGGTTATGGAATGAACATGTAAAAGATTTTTAAGAAGAAAAGAATGTGAAGAAGCTGAGAACTTAGAGTCACCAATATTAGCAATAGGTAGTTCACTGCCATCACCAATTCGTATTTGTTCACTCCCACCATATGGTCCTGAAATGATGTTGAGGTGTTGAGGTTAGCCAGATCTGAGGTGATGTGGTTTGTTGTTGCAGTGTCAGGATACCAAGACTGATCAGGGATGCAATGAGGAGGGTCATTTTGGTATGCATGATCAAAGTGGTAGTAACACTTCATGGCACTATGGCCAACCTTGCCATAGACTTGACAAGTGGGTTTTGAGTGAGGAAGAAAGGGAGACTGAGAGGAGGGTGAATGATTGTTATGAAAAGTGGGAGAGGGTGGAAAAGCACGACCTCTGCCACGACCATGATGACTACCACGATAATTGCCTTGGTAGGACCATGGCCACGAAAAGGGGTAGAAGTGCTTAGGTTGGTTGAGAGATTGGTAGTTGCAAGAAGGTGATTGTTATGCTCCAAACGGCTTTCATGAGTAAAAAGCAAGCTATATAATTCTTCAGGAGCCATGGGCTCGATTCTAGCTATCACAGAGGCAACTAGAGGGTCATAGTCACTGCTAAGACCAGCAAGCAGGTAAGAAATGAATTCTGTGGAAGATAATGGTGTGCCAGCAGCACCCATGGTATCAGATAAGTGTTTGAGTTTTCGGAAATAGTCAAAAATAGAGCTAGCACCTTTTGAGATGATAGCTAATTGATATCTGAGTTGAATCACTTGAGCATGAGATTGAGATGTGAATAATTTGTCAATGGCAGACCAGACCTCCTGGCAGGTGGAATAAACAACAACCTGAGCTATAAGATTTTCTGAGAGCGAAGAGATGAGGGCACTGAGGATCATTTGATCAGTCTGAGTCCAGGTTTTGAAGTTTGGGTTGATGGTGGTGTTATCAGAAAGAAAACAAGGAGGAGGGGAGGTTGAACCATTGACAAAGTGAAAGAGACACTGACCCTGAAGATAAGGCACCATCTGGGCACACCAGAGAAGAACGTTTTCATGGGTAAGTTTGACTGTGACCAGATGAGAAAGATTGGGAAGAAGAGGGGAGGAAGAAGACGATGAAGACGATTGTTGCTTAGGCATTTCTTCCATCATGAGGATAGACGTTAGCCTTTAGAGAGGCTCATGATACCATGCTAGAATAAAGTAAAACAAGAAGAACATTCTTCTTTCATTTTATATGTATAATTGTTCAATACAGTGCCGTATATATAGACTATAGAGAAGGACCCAGAACATTCGCACAATGTAACAAACACCTATGGTGCATCAGCACACTAGAGCCAGCTAAAGCAGAGGAGCGGTTACAGAAAGATTCCTTTCTACAATAAGACAAAAACTCACAAAGGTTTTTTTATAGATTTAGACAGAGTCATTTTTAGCAATATGTGATGAACTGGAGATGATCTCGAGTTGTTGTTGAGTTGCATGACATGGTGGAGTTGAGCTGGAGGTGACTGGTTTGTTACTGCTATTAGAGAGGAAGGTGGGCGTCGATCAAAATGGAGAGAAGAAAACAGATAATGAATTGTTTATGTGGAAATAATGCTTTGACCTGTAAACAGTTACACGCCAAAGATGAGTTTATCTTTGGCTTTACCATAACTCAAAGTCTCAACTCTTTATCTTAACTGGTCCAATGCCAGGCGTTTTAAGTGATAACTAGTCAAATTTTGCAGTTGCCTGGCTCTTAGAGAAGGGAAGATTAAACAAGAAACAAACAACTTCACTCTTTCTATTAAATTGTAAATAATTCTTAACAGTTTGGAATAGTATTTCTTGTGGGGCTTAAGAAGTTTAACAGGAGCGAGCACCCTTTTACTGTTAACATAAAACCAAATGTTCATTGATATGTTCGTGCAAAAAATAATGAATAATAACATACCATTCAAGAGGATATCGTCATCTTTCTCACTTTTTGAGCCCTTTCGTAAAAGAGTGATATCACTCCAGAGCAAAAGACTAGTTTCCCCAGAGCATCTTGCTCATAACGTTAGGTTTAGCCAACTCTGGCCTGATGAGTTTTTTAAACGGAAATGATTTATACATTAGTAATATATCAGTCTCCCATATTATTTTTAGAATAAAATAGACAAATCTAGGATCCCCTTAAAAAATCATACTTTATAATAGTGAGCCTTATTATTTTTCAAGTGCTGTTGGGGTGCTGCCCAGTAGTGACCGCTAGACATGCCCTTAGGCAAAATTCACTTTTTAAATTTTTTTCATTTTTCATATTCATATTTTTTTGATATTTCTAAACATTTTAGAAAAATATAAAAAAATTACCAATATACTAATAGTCACTTTCTTAATTAGTTGGTAAAAAAAAGTTTTAAAAAAATAAATGCATGAGTGGACGGAGTGGTCACAATGAACGGGCAAAATAGAGGGACATAATAACATTATTCTTATTTTTCTTAAGGAATTCCTAGAACTTGCATAACCTAATACCGTAATTTGAAGGGAGACACCAAAGGAACCACCCAAAGCTAAATATTACTCGATATAGTCAATGATACCATCTAGTACTACCAATGGCTGACCACCCTATAAACCCAAACTTAAATTATTGTTATGAATGTTTGCTAACCTTTTCCACATTAATGGATAAAGCCTAGCTTATTACATCAAGATTTCACGTGCACATATACACCAACAGCCATACACCAAGCAGCAATCTAAATTTTGTCATCCCGATCACATATGCTATATGACATATTTGCATGCATGAAGAGTATGTGAACAATATCATAATATTTTTTCTCTCCTAGTAGTTTTGCTCGCGTATGTATCATTGTTCTTTTTTTTTATGTTAATTAATGTGACAGGTCTTGCATCAATGATGTCTTAACGTGTCATATATGGACTTGCATTGACTATTAGGTCATTGAATTGATTCATAAAATCACACTCTCAATATCTAAGATCTTGATAATTTCTAACCCAAAACCAATTAGTCTATAATTCAAAACCTAGATTAGGCATGAATAATTGATTCATAAATGTCAAACAACTCTAAAGCACGATGATTAAACTAGAAAGTCAACTTTGAATCCAAAGTTTCTTTGACTGAAGCAATCATAATAAAAAGAAAACTCGAAAATTGGATTAACATGTTTGATTTTCCTACAAGTGTACACATTCAACGTAAAAAAAAAAGAAAAAAAAAATTTGAGTGAATGAATTGAAATTTCATTCTCCAAAGAGACATGCTATCGTCACAAAGAGATTTTATAAAAATAAATCTATAAATTAACGTGGCTTCACATGATATATTAGATTTACTTACAATAAAAAATAATTTTATAATTTAACGTATCACATAAGTTTATACATTTTTTGTGTGATTTCTTTATGACTAAAACATTTCTTTTCTCTCAACAATGGGCAAAAGAGAAAATTGGTAAAATAAATATTTTGAACAACAGTGTTGTGTGGACGTAGACCCAACTTTAACATAACTCCATGAGTATAACTATAAGAGGTCACCGAGTTAAAAAACCTAAACATTAGCCATACGTAGGGGTATAATAAGTCCAGTCCGGTTCGATTTTGTATATTTTTTATAGCTAAACTGGTATGCAATAGTTTTGAAAATTTAAGAACCGATACCGGACCGATTCACTATAGAGATTTTCAATTTTTTCGGTTTTACGGATTATATATCTTAGTAATAATATAATATTTACATATTCTAAACTATTAGTCTATTTATATTATAGTATTAGCATATTTTATAATAATTAACACATACTAGTATAATATAGTATTGAATTTAATTATAGTTTATATAAGTTCTAGACTTTTTAGAGTATATATAATCATATGTGTAAAAATTTATTTATCATTGATAAAAATATATATATTTATATATAAAGTAAGTTTATATTAATAACTTATACCCATTTTTGTACTTTGACAATCGGTTTAAACTTAACCGAATCAGTATATATATTAATTTTTTTATATTATATGATAAATTGTTAATTAATATAACATGAAATTTTAATCATATTATTCAAGTCTATTAATCTTATAACATAAAATTAATATAACACATGGTATAACATAAAATTAATCTTATAATATACAATTAATATAACATAACATTTTTTTTATAAGCAAATATAACATAACATTTTAATCTTAAAAATAAACAGACCAAAAAACATAGTGTTGGGTAGGCTTCTTTGAGGATTTGATCTCCACACCATAGGTCATTCCAGAATTTAATTCTAGAACCACCTCCAATTGCAAAACTTGTGTATCTCTGAAGATTGATCCAACCTCTTCTTATTTGTTTCCAAAGCCCCACCCCATGTGAACTGCTCACCTTATTCGAGCACCATCTTCCCCACAGTCCACCATATTTTAACTCTATAATCACCCTCCATAAAGCTCCCCTCTCTTCGTAATATCTCCACAACCATTTACCCAATAAAGCCTTATTGAAAACCAACAAATTTCGAATTCCCAGCCCGCCTTCTTGTATAGGGGTACAAATTGTAGCCCATTTCTTCAAATGAAACTTGAATTCTTCGTCTATTCCCATGGGAAGTCTCTTTGCAATTTCTCTATCCACTGAGCCACTTTGCATGGTATTGGAAATAAAGATAAGTAAGTCGGTAGGTTTGATAGAGTACTTTTTATTAACGTAACTCTACCACTTTTAGACAAATAAATCATCTTCCAACTCGCTAGTTTGTGCTCCATTTTTTCCAACACTCCATCCCAAATAGACAGCAATTTAAAAGAGACACCCAATGGAAGACCGAGATACTTCATTGGCAAGGTGGAGACTTTGCATCCCAAAATATTGGCCAAGCTCAAAACACTTGGAAATTGTTTTGATCATGTAAATTGTTTTTAACTCAACCAGATAAAAATCCACCTTCCACAAGACCTGCAATCATTTTACTAAAAGTTTCCATTATGAAAACAGAGTAATAAAGATAGGGGATCACCTTGTCTCAAACCCCTCGAACTTCCAAAGAAATCAATTGGGGTACCATTCACCAAGATAGCGAAACGCACCGTGAAGATGCAAAATTTGATCCAAGAGCACCATCTCGCTGCAAGTCCACACCTCTCGAGCATGTGTAACAAAAAAATCTAGTTTACACGATCATATGCCTTCTCCATGTCAAGGTTGAATAATAACCTGGGTTCACCCAACTTGATGCGATTGTCCAAGAATTCATTGGCAATGAGAACCAAGTTAAGGATTTGCCGACCATGGATGAATGCATTTTGGGGCTTGGATATGATATTCTCCAATTCTGTACTCGATCTAATAGCCAATACCTTCGAAAGGAATTTGTACATTCCACTCACCAAGCTAATAGGAAGAAAATCCTTAATCTCCACCACCCCAGGCTTCTTTGGGATAAGAGTAATGAAAGTAACATTTAGGCTTCTTTTAAAAATATCTTATTCATGAAACTCTTGGAAGAAGCTCATGATGTCATCTTTAACTACCTCCCAACACACCTTAAAGAAGGCCATAGTGAACCCATTAGGACTCAGAGCTTTGTCACCGGCTATACTTCTCATCACCTTGCGAATCTCCACCTCCTCGAAATGCCTCTCTGGCCAACTTGGTTCTTGCTGATTAATTGACTAAAAAACAAGGCCATCCACACAAGGTCTCCAAGAAAATTGTTCCGAAAGTAGTTGTGTATAGTAATTGGTAATATGATCTGTGATCTCAGATCGATTTGATGTAATCCTCCCATCTACCAACAAGGACTCAATGATATTGTGTCTTCTATGCAAATTAGCCATGCGATGGATAAACTTGGTGCATTTATCTCCTTCTTTTAGCCATAAAGCCCTCGATTTTTTATTGTTTCATTTTTGGCATGAAATGTTCAGATATGCTTCGACTCTAGTATTTTGTTTATTTTGGTAGGCTAATATTATTGATGCTTTAAAAAGATCGCCCGCAAATAGGATAGGTTATGTTGATGCCGATAAGATGGCTGTCTTGAATGCATGGCATAGAGTTAACTGCCGGACAAGAGAGGCACTAAGTCGTAGCTTTCTTCTGGAACTTATTGAGGGCTATGAGGTATGTTTTATTAGTAAAATTCAAATTCGTTTTTATATTAGCATGATTTTCTGCTAAATCTCTTTGGTTCTTGTGTGTTTTAGGAAAAGAGTTAAATGTCATTAGTGTTTACTAATTACGCCATGCCTCTTATCTATTTATTACTTATTTTCTTTTTTTCTTAACCATAAAAGTAGAATTGGCTTGAGCTGGGCTGTCTGCCTGTGCCCTGCAATACAGTCCAATACCATACTATCATTCAGATCCTCATGTTAGGAATTGAAGAGTGGGTTGCTAGGCCTGGTTTATTTTCTTGTACTTTGTGATGTTAAAATATATGTACTTTGGTTTCTAGTTGGAACTTGTATGTTATGTAAGAAAAAAATTAGCTTACTTTTTTTTTTAAAAAATACTTTCTATTCCATACATTCTTTACTTTATGGGAGACTAGGTCCAGCCTGCTATGAACTCAAATCTCAAAGCTTGGATCACAAAATAAGCCCTAGCAAGAGCATTCACATTGGGATGATCAAAAGTTTTCCTAAATTATACTCCAAAATCATCTTTTCCCATTTTAACAAATCATCTTTACAAAACATCATACATTTCACCACCTAATATTCTTTTATTATATTAAAATGATATTTTTTTTTTTTTAATTCACCTCCCTTTACAATTTTAACTACTTACTGTTGTATTTTTCCTTATATTTTGAATTATTACTCTCTAGTAAATATTTTAAACAAAAAATTAAATTATTTTGGAGTAGGTACAATCATAATTTCAAAATTTTTACATTTTTATGAATAAGTATTTTTTTTTCAAAACTTTGCCTTTTCCAACGTTAATATTTTGTAAAGGTTAAATTTTCAATAGTAATACTTTTTGTCATTTTCCCAACAGTAATAATTTTTATCATTTTTCTAATGGTCATATTTTCAAACGGTAATATTTTGGTGTATAAATATGTGCACTTGTTCTTTTATTGAAATCCTGAGTAACCTAAGTATCATTTGAGATTAAGGCCTCCTTTGGATGTTGAGATTCTCATCTCATCTAAATCTCATTTCAACATCTAAACATCACTCAAACACAAGTACTTTCAATTTCAAATTTTTGATTTTTCCATCTAATCATTGCCTAATCATTACAAAATTTTCAAATTTACAAACAAAACACATAAAACAATTCAACTTTTTCAAATCTCAAAACAACAATTATATTAAAAAATTATATTCTAACAATGTTTTTTTATATAAGTAAACGATTGTATTGATGATAGGCATAACCCCAAGTACACGAGAATGTATACAAGAGATAATAAGACCCATCTAGATCGCAGTAACGGAAACAAGAAAATCATGAAAATCTAGGCTATTAAAGTTTACAGCTATAGCCCATAGGAGTAAGTTCTAAATAAGTTCCTCTATTGACCGCTCTTTATCTTCAAATGTCCGGTAGTTACGCTCCTGCCACAAGCACCACATAATACAAATAGGTACCTTCTTCCACATGGCTTTGATTTGTAGAATACCTCTTGGATGTGTCTAGTTGGCCAAAAAGTCAACCATTGTGGCAGGCATAACCCAATCTGCCTCTACTCGGTCAAACACTTCATTCCACAACACTCTAGCAATCTCTCAATGTAGTAAGAGATGATCTACAATCCCGCCGGATTTCTTACACATGTAACACCAATCAAGTATAATCACCTTGCACTTTCTCAGATTATATATTGTCAAAATCTTACCCAAGGAAGTTGTCCAAGTAAACAATGCTGCTTTGGGAGTCCTCTTATTTTGCCAAATCCTTCTCCATGGAAATTGATTATTCAGTGAGTGTGTAAGGGACTTGTGGAATGATCGAACTGAGAATATGCCCTTACCTGTGGGTACCCACCACAACGTGTCAGCTCGTTGTCTATTTGGTTTCGCGAAATAGAATAGGCTAAAAGGGTCCTCAAAGCTACTAACTTCTCAATCTTGTGCTGCCCTATTGAAAGTGATGTTCCATTGGACTTGATCGTTGTATCCAAGATTAATATAGCCCTTAATGGAAGACCAAGGTAATCAATGGGAAAAGAGGAAACCTTACATCCAAGCGTGCTAGGCAATTGCAGAATGTTGTTAACCCTTTCTATTGGCACTAACTCTGATTTATCAAAGATCACTCTCAAACCAGACGTTGCTTCAAAATAGAGTAGAAGTGCCTTCAATGCCCGTAATTGGTTTTTGTCTACCTCACAAAATACTAGTGTGCCATATGCAAACAATAAGTGAGAAATGTTAATTCTCCCTATTGGGATCACCAACCGATAAGCCAACCACAAAGCCATTCCTGACCAAAGCTGATATCATCTTGTTAAGCACCTCCATAATAATGACAAAGTGGAGTAAGGACAACGGATTCTCGTGTCTTAGGCTCGGGAACTACTAAATAAATCAACTCGACTACCATTTATCAAAACTGGAAATCTCATCGTTAGAATGCACCATTTGATCATCGAACACCATCTCTCCCCAAATCCGCACCTCCCTATTAAGTAAAGTAGGAAGTCTTAGTTTACGTGATCGTAGGCCTTCTTCATATACAGCTTACATAGGATCCCCGTAATGCTAGATTTTAATCTACTATTCAAACATTCATTGGCTATAAGAACTGAGTCCAGAATTTGCTTGCCCCAAAAAAATGCATTTTGTAATGATATTCTAACAATATTTTAACTTTTTCTCCCTCCTTTCCCAAAACTTCATGAAAAATCTTAACTCGAACCAATTTATTGTTATTCATATATTTTTCATCTTATCTCAACGTCCTAACGAGGCATAAGAGAATTTCATTCCAGCCTCATTCTTCACTTGCTCTTTATATAGCTCATTCTTTCTTTTGCAAATTCTTTTCTCAATTAGACTTTGAAGATGAGTTGGAGATAGGTTTCAACAAAGATGGAAGATCAATATCTACTCATGGTGGTATTTATCAACGTCGTAAGTACATTAGGCGCGATCATAAACAAGGGCATGAACGGCTTTTTCGCAACTATTTAACAAAATTACCAATATATCCCTCGACCACAAGAGGCTGCCACATATTCCCATTTGTTCTTAGCAATTAACAAACCAACTACCACAACCTAGTATTATAACTCAAGAACATGGGGGCTCAGAATGGTCCAATTTCAGGAATAGGAAAGGAGCACAAGCTCGAATGGCTGCCATCCCGGTTGCCTTTGTGAAATTTTCACAATAAAGATGGTCATTCAGGTTATCTTGCTATAGCGATCAAGCGCCATTCAAAATCCTGCTGATTTTACACTCTCAACTTGCAATCTAACCATCATAGCCTCATTACATTACAAATACAGCCCTAGCGATAGCCAATGCATATCAACACCAAAAGTTGAAAACGAGAAAGCTATAACTCAAGAACAAAGCAATTAACAATAGAGTGAAAAGAACCAGAGACCCAACAACACAAATGAGGAATCAACAGATCACAAATTAACCAATGGAAGCCAAATATCACAACAACAACAAAGCCAAAGACCCACTGAGCTTGCCCAAATTGCTTGA
Organism: Pterocarya stenoptera; assembly: GCA_003123785.1. NCBI lineage: Eukaryota > Viridiplantae > Streptophyta > Magnoliopsida > Fagales > Juglandaceae > Pterocarya > Pterocarya stenoptera. The sequence continues at coordinate 149,002 of QEOT01124120.1, forward strand.
GTTTACAAAAGCTTATCAAACAACAGTGGAAACTACACAAAGCACAAATCTCAGAAATCACAAAAAACCCAAGGCAGAGAGAACAAAGCACATTACACAAAACACAAATCATTGAAGCTGTACAAATCAAAGAAAGCACAAATCAGACAAATTACACAAATCACAGAAGATGTAGAACAACAACTGAATTGATTGAACACAAATCTTTCCAAAATCCCAAAAAATCTCAATTGTAGAAACCCTAAACAATGATGATATAAACCCAAATTCTACACTAATGACTTTGATTTCATCATATAGCTTTAGAATCGAATGGTAAACAAATGGAATAAGAGCACTGTGCGAGACTCCGTCATACAGATTCGAGAATCCATTTCTCTAGAGCACCATGAGAGAGAGAGAGAGAGTGTGTGTGTGCACGTGTCGAAGATAAGGCAGAAACTTATCGAAAGAGACGATCAGAAGGGTTGCTAGATGGGGACATGAAGAAGACTTGGTAAGTTTTTAACTGCGGGAAAAAAAATGGTGGCGAAAGGCCCAAAATGTTGTAGTGATTTTTTATTTAATCACTTATGAGTATATGAATTTCATGCAAAGAGTTAGTGCACACTTAGATCTTAACCTTAAAGGAAAGCATGATCACTTAGCATAAGCAACAGCATTGAATTCTTTGAGGTTGATATGAAGCACATGCCATGGCTATGTTTAAGAAATACCATCAAGGCATTCTGCTTTAGAATAGGCCACGACCTTAACTAAGAAAGGCCAATAAGTTTAGTGAAACCATTTGATGGAAAGCATGGCTAGTTCTTAATAATTATCAAGATTCTAACTCCTAACATCTTTTATTTCAGCCATCACCATCACATACACAGAAAGTTGGTAAGTTGGTTTATAACCTACTCTTGAATAATATTTATATGGCTTTGTATAAACGCTTCATTCATATGTAAATGATATTGTTTGATCATAAATTACCTTGCACTATCTTATGAGCAATCGGTTTCTATATGGAATGTAATGATTTTGTAACCTTATGCATAACAACTACCCTTTAAGCATGACACACAAAAGATATGATGTTTTACATGAAGTTTGATTGCTTATTAAAAACAAAGCACATGTCATCTAATATGTCTTATCATGAACATAGCATGAAAAATATTTTTATCTCGACTCAATGCTAGGATGGGGGAATATCATAATGGAACTCCTCTGTTCACTCTAAAATGATTAAAAATGGAGTGGTAGCTCCTGAACTGACAAAAAACAATAAACAAATATCAACTGGGTCCTTGTTAAAGGATTTCAGGGCATTGTCGTAAGAATATGATGCCTAATGTTGGTAGGTATTGTTATGAATGAATACTCTTACTATGGTTAATTCGGACGGCTTGAGTATCTAAATATGATTGATGCATTAAATTTATCTACGCAGCTGTAATGACATTGTCCCAAAAAGTTGCGTTACAGTAACCAGCAAGTACTAATGGTGCATAAAGGAGAGCCATGATGTTACCATATGTTAAGAAAGAAAAGAAATAAAAAGGAAATGATGGAAAATGAAATGTTCTCTATAAGAAAATTTGTATCTGGGTTCTCAGAAAGATGTTGAGGAAGCTCAATGGAAATCAAATATTTTCTCTCATGTTTATTATTTGTGATGTCTATGTTATCCTTTTGTATGTTGGTTGCTAACTTACTAAGATTTCAAATAATCACGCTCTATTATGACCAAACTACAATTCCTTTGGGATAGTAAAAGTTGTAGTAAGACCTAACCATAGTAACAAACACAAACCCATGGATACAGATAATTGAGGATGAGCTAGACCTAACTGCCAACTAGAGCTAATAGTAATGTTCCTCGAGATGATCCTGCAAGTTATTCAGCGCATCAGAGTGATGCTCTTAATTATGTCTTGTTAAAAGCACTCTGTTAACACGACTTGAATAAGGAGATATATTCTCTATTTGTTTATAAGTACTATGTACCCGCCTCATGTTATGAATTTTTTAAATGAGGCGTGAATGAAAGTTAATGAAGTTATGTTTTTAGTTATTGTGGTAAAAAAAATTTACAAGTCTTAATTCTACTATGATTATTGCATACTGCAAGATTACTCATAAGATGCATTGCATACTATTTGTCATGAATAGAGATATGTAACTATGTGTTGCATATCCTAATGTTTCAAATCTCCATCAAATCACAAGTGGAGGTTAGGGGTGTCACACAAAGCACATAAACTATAAATAAAGAGAGCAAAGAAATTTACATGGTTCGGTATAAAAGCCTACATCCACGAGATATTTAGGGGTGAAATCCACTATATTTGGTGATTTTATAGTTTTTTATAGCCACTCATAGCTCTTAATACATTGGAGGAAATAAGATTTTGGACAGTTGAAGAAGATGCCTTCGTGTAGAAATCTTGAGGGGGAGACAATAATATGCTTTGATTTGTAGAGATTCCCTCATTTTTTAGAAGACTCTTTCATTTTTTTGAGTAGTCATGCTCCTAAGCCCAACACTTCTTAAGCCATGTTCTCTAAATAAATAAATAAGGCTCGAGTGTGCGCCTACGTTTGGTTCTCAAATTCAGCTGAGCTCAGCTGAGTTCAGTCTAACTTTAAGCTGAGTCTAACATCCAAACACTCAACTCTCAAATTATTAAACTTATCTCAACTCAAACCTTCTTACAAGTGGGACCCACAACCTTTTTCAATTTCCCATAAAAAGTACTAAACTTATCTTAACATCCAAATACATTTTAAACTCAGTTTAGATGAGTCTCATATAACTCCCTCCACTACTCAAGTACTTACCACTATTCATAAAGAACTCAACTCAGTTGAACTTAACTTAACAATCCAAACGCAGTAAGTGAAGCTTACTACATTTATTCTTATCTAGTTCTAAATGTAAAGTGCATTGCGTTTGTATAAACCCTTTTCTTTCCCACCTTTCTTCTTCCTCTGCAAATTTCTTCTTCTTCTTCTTCTTCTTCTTCTTCTTCTTCTTCTCTCTCTCTCTCTCTCTCTCATAACTGTTGTGAGGAGCTCAAGCATTTTATTTTCAGTGCCGACTTCATCACGACAGTGTTAATGTTACCGACTATAATGCATGAGATTACTCCAATGATGCCAAATCATCAATCGAAACGATGCTATTTTTTTCTATAAATAGGCACAGATCGAAGCACAGAACTTACACAAGTTTATCTCTTTCTTATTTTATGTTCTCAGTTTGGATCTCTCTCTTTCGTTCTTCACGTTCTAGTAAGCCCACATTAGCCTTTTCTCTGTTACTAAATATTCATGTTGGTTTGTTTGGATGTTTTAATTATAATATGAGTTCTTTATTTTTTAGATAACTTGTTTCGGTTATTACAAAAACTGAGTCTGGGTTGTATGGGGTTCTAGCCATAATTCTAGTGAGATGTGATCCCCTTGCATTTTATTTTGGTCCTTTTTAAGTTTAATTTTTGAACTTGAATGACTTGATTTTAAAGGACATTATTTTCTGTGATGAAGATTTTAGCTTCATTGCAGACTTATTTGGAATTTGAATAAGCTAACTAAAATTTTTCATTTTTATATTCATTCAGCAATATAACATACATACTGGATAGAGTTTAGTCTTGAAGATGTTATCTTGATTAATTGCATGTTCATCTTGATCAATTTACGCATTTATGTAAAGAATGCACTCAGCTTCAAGTGAGATAGGATATTAAATACATCAAAATAATGAAGTATATTAATGTTTATCTCACAAAGAACTGGGGATTCTGCCGAGAGGCATACCCTCTCGATGCCATTGTTGAAGGACCCAACTTTGAGTTTACAACGAAAATGACAGTGTACGTATCTAATCATGTTGAGTTTTATAGATGAATACTATTATTAGTGGAGATTAATTTTTCTTTACTAAACATAAATATATTGCTTTCCTAATTAAACATAAGTATATAATTTTTCTTAGCTCCAATATTCAAGTTGGAGGAAATATTTAAAGTGCTGATTCTTTATAGATTTCTCAAATATATGTCAATAGTTTTAGAAAGAAGAGTTTTACTTGAAGATGTTTAGAAATTCTTTATAGATTCTGAGTGATACTCCTGTCATTGTCAAGTCGTAATTAGAGTATCCAAGTAAGTGTGTTTAATTAATCTGATATCTTTATTAGTAGTTTCTTGGCACTTTATTTTTATTAAGCATGTATGAAATGTTATTGCTTAGAAAATTTATTTTGCATTGCATAATAAATTTTAGAAGATCTCAAGGCAAATTAGTATCTCAATTAAATGTGTTACTTGAGCCTTTATTGTTCATAAAACTTTTACGTATATTGTCGTGCCATATTCATACAAGACTTTTAGAAAGACCTCATGCCATTTATGGTATGGTTACATTTACATGAAAACTATGCACTTGATTTAATGGAATTAATCTCATGATATCATAAATAAAGTTTGTAAGTTTTAGTATAGTATAGTACTGTTACTATATTATATTGGACAGAATAACTACACCAAATGACTTTGACAAGGTGTGGACTCGCTTAATGAGAAATGTATGGGGAGAATAACTACACTGTAGGATACTAAGAATGTGTAGACTCTAAACAAAAAAGTAAACGGAAATGATACCTACACTGACGAACATTGAGAAGGTGTAGACCCCAAATGGAGAGGAGTTTATGAGAATAATAACTACTTTTAGAAAGGGTAGTTCCCTATGGAGGAATTTCTAGAAGTGTTTATTTACATGGTTCCAATTTATGTTAAATATTATGATTTCATCTATCTTTTTTATTTTCAGTTTATTATTGATTTAATAATTAAGGCTCATATGTTATTGTGAGGATCGGGCCAGCATAAGGGGACAAATCACTTTCTAAGGGCAAGTGGATGGAAAAGAAGAGAGTTTTTCTTTAGAAAGATGGAAGACAAGACAGTAATGACCTGCAAAGTGTAACTAGTCCAACAGGGTGAGCAACACTATATGGAAGACTGGGCTAGCACATCTTAGCACAGAGTGTAATAAAGGACCTTCCACCTTATGTCGGGCAAGCATGAGGTATTGAAAAGGCTAGTGGTTCTGGAAAACGTGCCAACCGTACGAAGGCAAGAAAGGTTGGTGCAAAAGGCGAGTGACGAGTATAAGACAAGCAACGACCAAGGACAAGACCCATACAAATATAAGGGCTTTCCAGGATAACACGAAAAGTGCTTAAGATTCAGCAATGTCATACACAGAGGTCCATACTCCACCTAAAAGATCACAGATGGCGTAAGTCTGCAAAAATAAAGTTACAACTCTGCAACCCATACCATTTGAACCTAAAGCTATGGTCCAATGCCACGTGTGAGACCTTTATTTGGGGAAGGACTACTGACTAGGCTAAAGACAATCCATAGAAACATGCGTGCCTTGTCCTATCAATCTATCTCTGTCATCTTGTAAAAAGACGATTGAGACTAAAGGGCTCCTATTCAAGCATGTCTGGAGTTAGAACTACGTCAAAAAGACATGTAATTGTTCTGCCCTATAAAAGGTATTGGACAAGGGACAAAATCTTACTTTTGATATCGTAGCAATCGAGTTTTGGGGTCGAGGTCTTCAAATAAAGCAAATGGCTTCAATGAGAGTATTGAGAATGTGGATTAGCTTCTAGGACTGTATTGGGAATGTGGGGTAAATGTTGTGGGAGGGTATGTTGTGAGAAGGGTCCTCGTGATGGTCGAGAGGGAACGTTTTTGTATTGACCTCACTTGATAGATTAGTCGAGAGATTCCCTGGGTGTATCCTGTATGGTGTCTTTAAGTTAGTTGACCGGGAAGAATTTATCCCCAAACCACTCCAGTATATTTCGGTCTGAGTGTGATGGATGATTTGAAACAGGCGAGTCAGCTTGCATGTTGGCTGGGTAGGAGTGAGTTCCCAAGTCGAATAGTGAAGTGATTCCCTGTGGGGTATATATGATGAGATACAATGAGTTTTCTCTGCTTAAGAAGAGGGTGGTTCTCTCGCCTCAATGATAAATATGTATACTTGAAGTTTACACAGAGGGTAATTCCTCGCCTTACCTATATACTTGTGTTTTATTTAGGGGGTGATTCCTTGCCATAACTATGGATGTATATGTTTCTGCCCTAAGAGTTATTCATCACCACACATAAATATGTGTTCACAAATCTTTTACATGAAATTGTACATTACATTTTCACATGCATTTCTCTCATTAGCAGTTTTGTCATAGTTGTTTAATCTACCTATGGTTTTATTTATCGGAACTGTAGACTTTGATGTAGAGGTAACCTCGGGATAGATTTTCGAGGGAGAATGACCGACCCCGGCCTAGTGATAATAACAGAGGTATGTCTCCGTTAATAGTTGTTGGTATTGTGGGAGATGTACTATTTAGTTAGGCGACAGATCATGTTTAATCTATCATACTTAGACGTATGAGATGAACGGATGGTACTGTATAATATTATATCAGTTGTGATAGTGACATATGAACATTTGTGTTAATGGATAAACCTATTTCCAGTTTGGACCTCTAGTACAAATAGTTTTTAATCTCTAACTAAACCTTTACTTATTCTAATGTGATAAATATATATATGTATATATTACTTACACGTACACTTCTTTGTGAAAATTGCATGCCTATTTCTAATCAAATCTAGGGTGTTGCCGACTAACTAGCACTCTTGGCACCACAAATCCTAGCTAGGTCATTTGCTGAGGAACAGGGTGTCATAGTTACATCCAATTTAATCAATCATATTTACCAAGTCATGGACTTACCTTCCACTTGTAATATTTCTTATTTTAGATATATTAAAGAGAAGCATGTCAATAAGGAGGCTTAAAGGACACATGGGAGGGTTGGAAGGAGAGTTGTGAAAATAAGTGTCATCTATAGATTAGTTAAAGTTTTATTTAAATTTTCTGAAAGAACTAGGTTTAATGGTTTGAACTCAATTTATTATATACAAAGGTTTTTAGTTCCTTTTCCCCTTGTTATTATTTAAGTTACCATTGTGACGTCAATAGATTCACCCCATTGTTTAGAAAAATCGGAGTGTGGCAGTAGTTGCGTACTACTTGCCTTATGTCACTTTCACCCTTTTGTATCTGAATAAACCTCTTTTAGATTTATCTATTCCTTCTCTTATCTCTTACTTTTATTATTTTTAATGGACTTCCAACGGGCTGGACCCAGTTCATCTATATCCAACAGATGCTTGCAATTTTTAAGGCCGATTTGTCCAATAAGAAAGCCTTGAAAACCTTCAAGTTAACAATGATAGAAATAGTCTACGAAAGCTGTAAAGAACCTTGAGGAGACATGTTAGTCCTTGTAAGGGCCTCTGAGGATGGGCCTTTAGGACATTTGTTTGGGTGGGCGTATCTATGATAACTAAGTGTACTGATACTCGTGTGTGACTGTTTATTGTTATCGAAGAGCTCATATTTCGTTCTTGGTGATTATTATAGTTTTTGTTGGTGCTAACAGATTTCTTGCCCACCTGAGGCGATTTCACATTGGTGGTGTCATTTTAGTGTTAAAGTTCGAGTTTGTTGGTTGTAACCCATGCTAAGTGGTCAAGGAGCTTGTCTTCCCTCAGGGTCCATCTCAGTCAGTTGTTGAACCCGTCAACTTATTCGTGAATGCAACCCGCATAAGGCAGTTTTGAAGCTCAAAAGGTCATTCCCAAAGGAGACCCGCTAGCTATGGTTATGGTGAGAGAGGTAGTATCGGTCATATGCACGTGCACTGATACTTCTCGCTTAGGCAACGAAAGGCTCTCTCAATCGCTTATGGTCGCTAAGGTCATGCTAGACTTGGTCACTGAAACAAGATTGCCAAGGTCATGTTAACCTTGATCGCTGTTGTTTTGAGAAGTTTTTACCGAAAACTAAGATAATTAGTATAAATATTCAAACCACGAGTTTAAGAATTGAGACCTGAGCAAAGTGGCCTAATGTTTGGTGAGAGTTCGCTTTCTTGGGTGTTCAAGTGTGGCTAAGAGATGACTCATTATTTGAGTGTTTCATTTTCTCACTTCTTTCGCTTGAGTGCAGTGAAGGCTTAAGGTGCCCCAACAATAATTGAGGAGTGGCTCTGCCTTGGTAATAATGAAGATCTAGCACGCTTGAGCATGTACTCTAAGGCAGTCTGTTCCGATGAAGATAGGGAGCTTAGGTGCCCCAGCGGTCCTCAAGGGCAACCCTGCAGCTGATGCTCCAGGTTAAGTATCCACGGTGGTTGCTAAGGGGTGAGCTTCACTGCTCACCCTTGACACCCATGACTGGCTAAGTGGTGCTTTGCTCGCCTGTGATGTGAGCCGACTATGTCAGTTTCTTTGTTCATAGTGAGTCATGCTTCTTACTAGGGGCGAGATTCTTTGCTCATCCTCAATGCTCGATTTGTGATGATTGCCTGACTTGTGTACAATGGTGGGAGTAAAGGGCTCCCCACGCTTGTTGCACAGGGGCGAGTTTGGTGCGATTGAGCTTCCCTGCTCACCTGCATCACCACGATGGTTGCTGGAGGGCGAGCTTCACTACTTGTCCTTGACATGCATGGCGTAAGTGGTTCCTTGCTCACCTATGATGCGAGACAACTATGTCTACTAGACTTGTTTCCTGAGGTCGTGCCTCATTCCTTCCTCGGGGTTCCAAGCATTGGTGGGCTAATAGCTTGTGTAACACCCCACTTAATTAACCCTTGATTAACCCTAAGTACTCTATATTAGGCTTTTAATTGTGAGTTAATTATTTACATTAAGGTTAATAGTAGAATTAGCGTTAATCATGGTGCTTAGTCTTAATGACTAAGGATTAGAGAGGCCAGCTTATTAGTAATTTTGGTGAGGCTTTTTAGACTTTAGAGCATTCATGGTCCAAGCCCAAGAAAAACTTTAAACAAAGCCTTAAGGAATTCAAGACTAGTTATGACCCAACTATAAGGAAGGCATAAGGCCTTTGGGCCAAACTTGGTATAGAATGGACCCATGGCCCAATGAGGCCAAGTCAAACATTTTCAAGCCCATCTTAGTTGATATTGAGGTTTCTTTTCAACCCTAAAAAAATCTGGAAATGGGGCCCCTCTAATTCTAGCCCAAGAAGCACTTAAGCCTTGAACTCCTACACTTGGCTCTTTTAAAGCCCACAAGGCCCAAAACCATGATTGGGTTTATTTCATCATTCAAGACCTAAAGCCCAATACACCATACCGTTTGTTTCCTTAAGCCCAAATCATACCCAAAGTACCCAAATTAAGTTTTGGAAATAGGCTAAGGTCATTAACCATTATACTTGAGGTTAGTGCACTTAAAGCCATGCTTTGAAGCTTAATCATGCTTAATCTTTTCTTAAACCTTTTTATTCAGATTTTCTTAAATTAATACTCCTTTAAACCATGATTAGACCATGTTAATATCCTAGATA
>QEOT01124121.1:0-20616 GCA_003123785.1 Pterocarya stenoptera
GCACAGCAAGGCATGGTGTTGCACTGGGAGGGCTGATACCCTGTGGGCTGTCACAGAACATGCTGGCAAGCTCTAGGTTGCAGTCTGACACCACGTCGGGAGGGCAGCCACCTGTGGACTGGCACAGAACACGTTGGTGACTAAATTTGTGGAGGATGTGGGGGTTGTAATGGTACCGGGAACTCTGCAACAAGGGGAGACAATACATAATGGGTCACAGGAGGGGTTTACAATTGGATACACTTCAAGTGCTCCTGCTTATAGCATATCTATAATTTCCCAAGAGGGGTTTGAGCAGGAGCAAGGGCCACAAACGTACAGTATGGTGCTTGGAAAAAATATAGTAATGGGAGAGTGAGAAATCCTGGCAGATTCTGCTGAAGTTCTTGTAGTTTTTGAGAGTGAGAATGGGAAGGAGAAGGGGGAGGTAGAAGGGGAAGGAACTTTGATCCTATTTGGGTCAAATAAAAATCCAACAGAGGGTGAGGAGCTTGCAGGGGATGATCCTATTCCAATATGTACTATTCCTCCTTCTCTATCCTCCGATTGGGTAATGCAAAAAGTGGAGGAAATTCAGAAATGTGTAGGGATATCATGTGAGGGTTATGAAGATCAATTCAAGGCACTTCTAACAGCTATTGAGGCAAGACATTATCACCATGGAACAGGGTTAAAAACGAATAGGGAGTTGAGGAGGCTAACTTGGTCTATTAACTATGATGGAAATGAGGGGAGTGCAAGCCATGGAAGGAACAAAGGGAGGGCTAGAGTAGTTGATAAATGAAGCCTAAGATTCTTATTTGGAATGTTAGAGGGTTGAACGAGATCAATAAATGCCTTCGAATAAGATCTTTGTTAAGACATTGGAAGATGGACATCATTTGTTTGATAGAAACTAAATTGAAGCTTATCACAAGAAGTACTATCCGGAGTATTTGGGGCTGCTAGTACGTAAGCTAGTCATATCTACCCTAGAATGGGGCATCGGGTGGAGTATTGGTAATGTGGGATAAAAGAGTGGTGGAGAACCTCGACGATTGTTTTCCACCCCCATCTAATGTGGCAATGAAATCACATCACCTGCCACCCCTATACTTTGCCATCCTCCCATATAATGACTGTGAGCAATGTGACACCTATGTGAGATATGCTCTGTTTCCGACAGAATGGGTTTGTTTAAACTCCACCCTTCCTCCCAGCTTTATGCACTCGTCCACCGTGGCTGCCAACCATCCCACACTAATTCTCCCCAACAACACGACTCAACCCTTTTCTTTTTCTCATTTATGCTAGCACAGTGACACCATCATCCACCAGGAACTCAAAGACCTTCAATCCGACCAACAGATGTTTCAATATCACCATATTCTTCCATTGAATCAAAGATGTCAACACCACAGCAATAATTGTTGAATCGTACCATGAGCTATAAAATCCACATGAACATGATTCAGAATAATCGCAATCACAGTTTCATGTGATTATGTGACAAAAGAATGCTTGAGAGTAGTCACTATTATCTTATGCTAGTATAGAACTACTAGATATTTCTTCTACATGTGAACTAGACTGTGAATTATAAAAACCTAAGAAAAGTTATAAATTTAGTGAAATTCTCAAGTATGTTGCAGCCTATAAAAAGTAGGTTGTTATATGAAGACAACAATAGAGTCTATAACTACACTCCATCAACTCACAGCATCCAAGAGTTTAAACTCTGCCTAACCCAAGTACCAACAGGCCACCTCATATCATATTACCTCACAATCCTTACAAGTAGGTCTTTACTATCCAATAATCCATATAAGTTAAGCCACCTTTACCGTAAAAATGAATACAATATTCATGTTTTGCCTACCAATTTCCACCAGCAGCCAGCTCAATAGCTCTGTAGCCTATTGCATGACTTTCTCATCGGAAAACAAGGGAACTCCCGATTTTATCCGACTATCCTAGTAGCTGCATTTCCAACACTAGTCTTCATTTCTATAACACTTAATTACCGAGCACTTGGATAAAAAGTTGCTATCATTTCATTCAACGAGAAAAAACAAACTTTATGCTAGATTTGTTGACCTTGTGGGGAAATACAAGAAAAGAAAAGAGGTATAGTCCAAACACACCATTGCCAAAAAGGCTTAGATCATGAATCAAAAACAAAAATGAAATTATAAGCCTGAGGGAGTTCAAGGAATCTAGATAAAGAAATCTTCCGCAGCTTGAGTGGAAAGATGGATATCATCCTTCATCCAAAACCATAGTTCCGAGAGGTTATTGAATGACAACCATTATATTTGCATGTTAAATCACCACTTGTTCCTAAGTATTAAACTAATAGGAAATTTTAATATTCTAATGCTCCAGTTTCATGAGAACCCAAAAATTGTGTCAAAAGCATAAACTTCATAGATAAGAAAGGGTATATTTAATCATTTAATTGTATCATAAGTGAAAGTAACTAGTTATCCACAACAGAACCTCTCATGCAATATCTCATCTCACATGCTCTAAACATTTTTTTAATGACTCGGCAGAGGCAAAAATAGGAGATTCTGTTTATGCAGATTTTTCCCATTCCTTATACCTAAGTGTCCTCAAGCTATATATTCTATATACAAGAAAAAAAACCTCCACTACGATCACCTTGAATAAGAGTCATTGTTTACCTCGAACGAAACAGGTTTCCTAGAATAACTCAAAACTTGAGCAATATATCTGCACTTGCTTGTGTCAGTTTATTCCACTTGATGCTCGACTCAATTGCCAAGGCAATAGAGGAACGAAAGATTTTTACATAACCTTTCTTCCTATTGAATTCCAATTTTATTTATTTTATTATTCCTTCCCAGATTGAAATGAAGTATAAACAAATATGGCAACAGTTCTCTTCAAGCTATGAATTTCTAAGTCAATATATGCATTTTTTGACTTCTTGCTAGATAGTTTTTTTTTATTGGCACCGGGAGTCCAGGAACTGCGTCCCAACTAATCGTAGGGGTGCACAGGCACTCGGCAAAGAGTTTCCCGCAAGTGTACTTCGGGTAATTCAAGGAAAAAATCCCCCGGTCAGATGGCCCCTAGAGATTGTTTGCACCCAATGGGATTCAAACCTTAGACCTAGAGGGAGCATACCTACAAGCCCAAGGCCGTTACCACTTGAGCCAACCCCTAGGGGTTTCTTGCTACATAGTGACCCCAATCGTTTGAACATCTATTTTAAGGGATATGTTTTGAACTAGAGGGGAATTGAGGAGAAATCTTGTAAGTGAACCTAATCCCATTCCCGTCATCCTGAAATAGGCAGCCTTGGAAGGAAATATACAGCCTCTACTGCTGTTGTAGAAGTTTTTTATCATTGTGACACCGTCCATGAATATAGTGCTTTCACATAAAAAGCCTCACAACAAGTTTTTTTTATTCCTTACTGTTAAGTTAGACATGCACATATTTTTATCGACCCAAGAAAGGCCCAAGGCATATCTGGGATCATATTCCAAAAGGACTAGTTAATGGTACAATTGAAGTCCCTTGGAATCATTATAAAGAGCAAGAGCTTCTCCTTCCCAAGCAATGTAGGATACCATCCACCACCTATCTTCATTCAATATGGGGTATCACACGCACTCGGTGATTTCAAAACCCTTAACTTACTTTCACTCTGTTCTTATAAAAGAGAGTGTTATTTGAGACAGCAAAAGCTTTCAACAATTTTAAATGATTATCATTGCGCATAAGAAGCAAACATAAGAAAAACAACATAATTTTTCCCCTTACAAGCACCTAAACTTGCTGTCAGGGTGTTTCATAGTTAAAAGAGAACACAAGTTATGCACATGACAATCAAGCTGAAAGGATATAGCAAGGCAATAAAACAATTAAAAAAGGTAGACAGAACTATAACTGTGAGAAAAAGTATAAGTATTGTTTACAAATAGCAAAAAGCCATCTCATACAAGCATGATGTGAGAAGCTAGCGATTGACCTTTGAAAAAAATTTCTGTGCATGACTCCTGATCTGCACAGCAGTCTTTGTTCCTATATGTTCTGCGCACCAACAAGTAAAACACAAAAGGAGAAACAATGAATCTCCAATTAAGAGAAAAAATATATTACAACAGAATTTGATGGCATTTCCTGGTAGGAAATATCCAAGGGATTCATTCAGCTTAAGACATGTTTCCAAATATCCTAAGTTTGAACCATAGATAGCACACATTTCAATTTGCATTTCCCACCCGGCTAATAAATAACTGTATGTACAACAATAAACTAAAAAAAAAAAAAAAAAGTTAGGTGCAATGGAAGTAAAACCTTCTATCCGCTGCCAAGCTCGCCCATAAAGCTTCAAGGCTTCTAGAAACCTATTATGCTCCTCCTCTGTCCATCGCTCTCGTTGCTTCGTAATTGTATATGGTTTTCTTGTCTACCATTAACAGAAATTCATAATTTCCATATTTAGCTTCTAACATATGGATTCAATTTCAACAAGCAGCCAAAATAAAAATAAAAATTTGAAGTTAAATCATCCCCATATAAATCGTCTATTATCACCTTAATAACAAGTTCTTCACCAGAGGAGTATGTGTCCATTGCCGGCGTCGGGCAACCAGCGGCTGCTTCAAATCCTCTCTAATGAGCAACGGGTATAACGAAAATGTCCATTCATTTCCAACCACATCGAAAGCTACGATTATTAAAGCCACCGTCGTCAATAACGAAAGCTGATATGCCGATGCTACTGCAAAAGAAAAACAAAATGGACAACAATCCGTAGAGATCCACCTCTGTATTGTATAAGCACAGTTTGGAATTCCAATTCACAAGCACCTTTAGTTTGAATCATACTATCAGATAAATAAATATTTAAACCCTTTCAAAAATATTAAGAAACCACCGGAGCATAGAGAGACGCTTCTCGGAGATAATTACTAAAAGAAAATTTCTTAATCAGAATCCTCACCAAAACGAACCCGAAGACGCCAAAACCTTTAGAAATGTAGAAAAGAAAGAGAAACTTTAATCAGTATACATGAATCCATCCACCTCTGATATAATTCTTTAATACGCATACACTACCGCTTCAGTAATGGTTTTCCTTTGTTTGTTTACCGGGAAACGTAAAGGAAGGGAAAAAAAAAAAAAGGCAAATTTTTTCAATCCACAGCTCTGCCAAACATAATAACTCCTTTAACTCGGTTGAGGTCGGTTTTCAAGTTTGAAAAAAAAAACATAAAAGAACAGACTCTGCATATGGTTTCCACTTCCTTTGCTTGTAATTTCTCGGTAACCAAACTGAAAGCAATAGTTGAAAAGAGACCTAGAAATTGGAAGAAAAAAAAAGGAAAAAAAGAGGAAAGTACCTTCGGAGAAAGCCATGGTGGATGTGAACTCTCGAGGCAAGGACGGTGATTCAGATCGGGCATGGGTGGGGAGTGAGCTCACCGGAGACATGGCGGCGGAGAACCCATGGTTTCCGGCAATGGTGGATCGGAATGCGTCAAACTTCGATCGGTCAATCAGAAATAATCGAATTCCTCGGAAAGAGACAAAGATAGAGAGAAGGAGAAGAAGAGAGCTGCAGAAGGAAGAAGAAGGAGGAGTAGTGAGAGTTGCCGTGAGACCAAATACACCAGAAACCTTTTACGGTTGGAGAGACCCTCCGCAAGCAATCACAGCCACTATCTATTTTCTCTAGTGGATTTTATTTTCTTTGTTATTTATTATTTTGGTTTTGATTTGAGGCTGTGAAAGCACAGAGACGAGTGCGTCACGAGATGACGCCAAGTGGCGACGAGCTAGTGGCTGATTCTGACGACGCCCAACCCCTACATTTCTTTTCTTTTTCTTTTTTGGTTCCGAAATTTGTCTTTTAAATCTCATCCACAAACTGAACTTGGTCCGTAAAAGCGCCTCCAGTTGTCTTGTGGGGCCCATAACTGACGTGGAATCGGAGAACCGGTGGTTGCCGGTCATACCTGTGAAGACGTATGTGTTTGTTATCTACGTAGCAGATTGGGCAGCTGGTACGTGGCGTTTGGTGAGTTACTAAAAGCTTATAATGTTTCAGCTTGAACAAGACGTGGCGTTCTACGTACAGGTACAGTTCTCATAGTACGGTAAAACAGAGGAATTCTGGGAAGACCACGTCCGACACTATGTGTGGTTTGAATAAAAATGGGAGAAAGAGAAATGATTTACAATCACACGTTTATACCAACACTTTATATGAAATGTGAAATTTTTATTTTTTCTTAATAAATCTATATTTTTTTTAAAATATTTGTATAAAATATTATTACTCATCGGATAAATGCATTATCATTATTAAATGAAAAAAATATATTCTTGAGTCCACGTGTACGTTACACTTAATAAAATATTTATATAATATTCTTTAATTTTGAAGATAAGTTTTAAAATTTTAAATTTTAAAAATTAAAAATTATCATTTTAAATTATATGAATGATATATTCTATACACTGATTCGAAAATAAAATAACTTTTAGGCCCTATTGAAAAGCAATATTTTTATAATATTTTATTTAATTTTTAACTTTTATCTCAATTTATAATTTAGGAGTGTAATACGAATAAAATGAAAATTTGTTTGTAGCATGCACGCTAATCTTCAAATTTAAAAACCTTTTTATTTTTATGTGTATGCTTGTTTGGAAATTAGGTTATATTTATTAATTACAAATGGATACGGACTTTGTCATGAATTTGATAGGTGAATGTGTATAAGTAATTATAAATATTATTACGAGGAGTAGTGATTTTCATGAGACTGACTTGTTTATTTAGCAATTCATACGAGGGTTAAGAATTTAACTCTATTTATTAAATCAATCTGATTAGGATTATACCCTATAATCACTTCCGCCTAGCATAAAACAACATAAATTTGAATATAAACCCAAATTGTCATCCTTGCTAAGCATCATGTACTAATAGTTTTTTCACTCGATATGAAAAGCTCCACTCCTAAGACCCAATGAGGTGGAAAAGCCACCCGGCATTTTACGAAAACAAAACCCTTACTTGCAGATCGTCTCCAAGTGAATCAAAGATCCTTACTCTATATCCGAGCCCCTCTCTCCCCTCCCTTCCATTCCCCTCCTTCCCATGTGAATAAAAACCAAGCGACAGAGCCTAGATTCCCTTCCGGCATTTTATGCTTCTCTATTTTACATTATATGAAAAGTTTGTCCCACCTCTCAAGAGACAAGGAGCTCGCAACACAAGCCCTATATGTCATCACTGTGAAAAGGTTGGTCATGTTAGACCAGATTGCTTTAAATTAAAGAGTCAATATGTTCATACTCCTGCATTCTCTAAAAGTAGGACTGTTTATCCTTCTAAAAATGGTAAGAATTTTGTGAATGCTCCTAGGTACGTCTCACCTTCCATGAGACAAATAGCTCACAAGACAAACCACGTTTGTCACAATTGTGGTAAGATTGGTCACATTCGATCAAACTGCTTTGAGCTTATGAGCCATCCTAAGAGAATGGAAAAACCCTACTCAAGAAAAGGGAGCCAGAACTTGTGGAGCCAAGTCATGGTCTTAACTAGACAAAATGAGATGATCAATGTGAAGTTAGACCAATTGACTACTAGCCAGAGGGCTAATAAGGTGGATCATCCAAAAGTGAGACGAGTGTGGATGAGAAAAGGGGAGAAGTAGACCAGACATAATATTTATGCTGTAGATTGATAGTCATGCATTCATGCATTTTACACATGTTTAGGTCTTGTATAGTTTTTTTTTTCTTTTTTTTTCTTGTTAAAAGTATACTTTGTGTGTTTAATTCATGCATATTTTTGTCCTTGTGTATTCTTGGATGTGTTTCTCAAAAAACATGCATAGTGTTTTGCATATGGATGTGATAGAAAGGACATTAGTGGTGGTAATTCTAAAAATCTAAGTGCATGTGTCTTTTGAAAATTATATCATGTACCTATATGAGTTACAAAGGTTTAAAATATGTATACTATTCATAATTTGTGACCTGCATCACACACTACATTCCCAGCTCGATTAATTGACGTTTTGCCACCTGTGAGTTCTTGGAGAGACAATCAAAGGTGTAAGGGAGTTCTACTTGTATACAGAATTGACTACAGGCTAGATGACGTCATTATTTTTCTTCATGTGCAAAATTCTTATATATCAAAAGAAAAAGAAAAATGATGATGATACAGGAATTCAAAAAAAAAAAGTCATATTACCCAATAGGCCAATACTGATATAGGAATCCAAACAGAAGCATCCAGGTACTAGCAGTATTAGTGTTAACTTTCTGCATCTTGGAAGGGCTTCCCAAGCATTTGTGGTTTCTTGTTCAACCCAACCCCACTCACGTCTTTTAGTTGAAATTTCTTGATTGAGCAAGGACTCTCTAAACACGCAGGTTCATATTACTAGTGATATTCTGTATTTGCTACCTACATGATTTATGAAAAGATGATGCTCTTTTACATTTGATGTGCATTTTTTGTTTCAAAATTGACTTCAGTTATGCTTGAATCACATTATGGGAAAACTGGACTAGTTTATGGAAAAATCTTGGGTTGTCGCTCGAGTGGCTGCTCGAGGGCTTTAAAGTCCGCTCAAGCGAACATCCTTAAAAACCCCTACACTACTCGAGTAGTTCATTTTCACTATTTTTCCCAAAATTCCTCTTTTTCCTCCGTGCAATTTCCGTTCTCCTCTGTTCTCCGTGTACATTTCCTTCGATTTCTCTCACGAAATCCTCTCTTAATCATGGTAAGCCTCTCATCTTCACCTCTTCTTGATCATTTTTGTTTTGATTTTCATTACCATTTAGCATTTCATCTTTATGTTTCGGTTTTGGGTCCTCATGGGTATGTTTGGGGATGACTTGGTGGAACTTGAGTTGGTTTGAATTCTGTATTAGGAGTTGAGAGAGACTCCCTCATGTGTATGTAGGATTTTTGGGGGTATGCATGCATTTCACCCATGCGTGACAGCACATGCACACCAAGTGCTTGATAAAATGCCTGAGTGGTTCACTTGGTTGCATTTACATGTTTTTCCTCCTGCATTGCATTGAGAGTTGGACTGAAGGATTTAGGGATTCTGTTGGAAGTTAGTTGGTTTGTATATAGGGAGTTGTAATACCCGCATCCTACTACGTAGGTTCTTACGTCATTTCTTTAATTTAATTTCTTAAGTTAAATATTTTGAGGTTAAGATTTTTATGATTTAAATATTTAATATTTTATTTCAAGGTGTGTGCTCTCATATATATTTTTATGTGGGTAATTAAAAATAACCTAAGGGAATATTTTTAGATCTTATAATATTTTTCCCTTAAGTCCCTACCTTTTTATTTAATTAAAGAAGTGGCCCAAACCTTTTCCACCATAGGATGAGCATCTAAGGGAAAATATCTCCTAAGTTTTGATCTACACCGTCCGTTCCTTAGCTTCCAAAGGAAGCTTTGACTAAATGATACATGAGCTGATCGACCCCTTCTCCCTTAAGCCTTCGGATCCTTCTTTTTTCTTCTTCTCCTACACGCCATTTCGGTTTCCAAAGCAAGCTAAGGGAGATCATCTTCAAGCTTCGGCCACTCTTAACCCCACGAAAACGGACCCTCTCAGTTTCCTCTAGCCGATCGACCATACCTCCTCTTCTTACAAGCTGATTCTCTTCTCTCTCTCTAGCTTGGGTTCGGTTGAATCTCCTTCAAGAAGGACGAAAATTTGGCTCGGTTTTTTGGATTTCTCCTCCTCCTTCGGTTCATAACTTGCTAAGATAGGTAATACACTGTTTTCTCTTGATTTCTTGTGAAATCTAGGATTTATGTTTAGTGGGTTAAGCAATTATATTTGGGGTTTCAGAATTTCTGGGCAAGCCGATCCATATGTAGTGTTTTCTTGTGCTGATTTCCTCTTTATTTTTCCTATTTCGTGTCTTATCTAAGTGAAGTTGGATGGAAAGGTAATAGTGTGGTGTGTGTGTGTGCCGAACCATGCTATGTTTTCTGGAAATTCCAGCCGTGTGTATGATGCTCTGTGTTGGATTCCAGCCGTGTGTGCACGTGTGTGCTCTGTTCCAGCCATGTGTTTGCAAGGCACCTTGTGATAGTTTTCCTTGCATTTTTATCAAGCTAAGCCATGATTTAATTCTAGTTAAGCCATGCCTTTATGTGTTACATTGATGAAGTTAAAGTTATGATTCTTAAGCATATCTTTCCTATTGAACTTATGGCTTGAGTAAGCCACTAAGAGTTTTAGTTTAAGCTAGTAAGTTTAACTTGGAAACCTTGAGTTTGTATTGTACTATTCCCATGTTTGTAATCTGTTTTAGAAGATAAGAGATAATTTCCTAAGCTTTTTATATCCTTAATATGGTTTATTTATGTAGTTGAAGTTTGGGTTAAGTAAAGGATGTTTTAAGAACGTGAAAGCACTAAGCCTATGGGCTGTCCAAGAATTTTTCAGAATTTCTTCTATGTTTTATTGAAGCCTAAATCAGTCTATTACATTCCTTTTTGTTCAATCTCTCTTAAGCTCAATTAAAGATGAATCTTGGTATGAAAAATCATTGAAATAGAAATGATAGAATCAACCCTCTTGTGAGTAGGCCCTTTTGTTGAAAGTATCCCCCATATGATATTGTAAAACTGTCAAATGCTTCTTTTTATGAAAATTTCCAGATCTGAAGTATATTCTTGTTTCTTTCTCCTTCCAAGTAACTTCCTACCAATTATGTAATTTAAACCATGATTTCCATCCATCCTTTTTGTAGGAAGCAATGACCCTTTTTAAAAAGGGACAACCAATGGGTAATATGCTTTCATGAGTCTCTTTAAATGGTATAGGATGAGGGTTTCAATGTGGTGAGCTATCATTATGTATGTTGGATAGATAAACGGGTTAAGGAAATGCTTAATTCCAAGGTTTGGAATTAAGTTAGCACGTAAGAGTATTGATTAGTTAAGTTACAAGTAAGGTGAATGTTAATGAGCCTATCTTATCTTATTGAATAGGAATCTGTTTTCAAGATTCGAAGAAAGCTACTTAACTAAAGCTCGCAGGTAAGTAGCTATGACCATGCTTCTTACACAAGTTCCCTTATGAAATGATGTTACTTTCTTTTCTCAAATGTTCGTCTAAAGATAGAGTAAGTATGAAAATATATTATGTATAAGCCCTTCTTGATCGCCCCTGTTAAGCACCATGATACGTGTAATTGTGTGTAAGGTATAAGGTAATGCATCATGAGATTCTTTATGCATGCTCTCGTTTAAATAGCTAATATCTTATTTAATTATATAGCATGACATGAAACCTTTTATAAAAGCATGTGCATTAGACTAAGAAAAGATAATGAAAATGAAAAAATGCAAAGAAAGGAAAGAATGAAATGAATGTTCAATGCATGAAAATACGTAATGGACACTTAAATGAATAAGGGGTACCCAAATGAATGAATGGGCAAATAGCAATGCTGGGAAGCAGTATCTGGTAGTGCACCCAGTACTGCGCCCTAACGGAATGGGATTCCAACGCGCGGCCGCGGGCGAATCCATTGGTCCAAAAGACCGCTAACCCTAGCATACGGGGCGTAATAGTGTGCAATGGCCTAAGAAAGTGAAAAGATAAAAAGCATAGAAAGCATGTTTAAGCATGAAAGTATGGTTTAATTCCTAAGAATGTTTTATGCATAAAGGCACTGTTAAGAATTTGAAAATGTTATGTATGCATGTGTTCAAAAGAAAGATTATGTGATTAATAAGTTGACGGCTTAGTGTACTACTTACTGAGTATTAGACTCACTCTTGTGTTTATGTTTTAAACATCCAGGTAATGAAGAAGGAACTGTGGAGCCGAGCGCTGCTGAAGAGGGAAAGGCTGATGTTTAGTGTTTTCCCGGTTCGTCGTTGTTAGTGCCTTTGATTATGGAATTAGGGTGGGTCCCATGCTGGGGACGTTTTGTGTTATTTCCTTTAAACAATGTGGTTCTTTTGTTTATGTTGTAAACTCTATGGTGGGGCGATGGTAAGGGTGTGACCTCTATGGAGGGGTGATGGTAACCCCTCATATGAGGGCTTGCCACCTTTCTTTTGGTTGTATTGTAGGGACTGAGTCCCTGTTTATGTTGGGAGCTATTTATGTTGATGTTTGAATGATGGACTCTGAGAGTCCCTTTCTTTTAGAATGCTGAATCAATTGCCTATTAGGTGTTCCATCCCTTTGATTAGAAACCAAGAGTGCAAGTATGTCACGTCCACGCGTATCTCACGTTACTACCGTAGCGTAGAAAAAATAAATAAATAAACATATATATATAACCATCCCGTAATATTAATAATAATATTAATAAAGGAAATGAAAAAGAAAGTAAGCGTCCCACCTCACCCTGTTCATCTAGGGCGGGGTCGTGACAGGAGTGGAGAGTGTTATTATCACTATTGTATTGTGTTACATTCTCACATTTTATTTATTTTTTTATCATGCATTAGTTTTGCATTAATCACATAGTCATCTAGGGTCGAGCATCTCATGTTCATCTCTTTCATTGGGTCATGAAATTGGTTTGTGAAATGAAGATTGGTAGAGAAAATGTTGGGTATGGTTAGCATGGTTGGTGTGTTTGTAAATGTCTATTGGTGATGTTTGTAGTGTGTGGGAAGATCACCACTCACCATTGAGTGATGGTTAGTACCTAGGAGGGTGATGAAACACTCATGGGGTCCTAAACTCAAGTTTGGCATAGCTTGCACATCAAGTGTTTGATAAAATGCTTGAGTGATTCCTTGTGTTGCATCTAGATAGTGCTTCACCGTGTATTGCATTGAGCGTTGGGCATGGTGGTCATGCATTTTAGGCATGCATTGGGCTTGTTGTCCACTTGGCATGCATGCAAGCATTGTTGAAACCTTAGGCATGAATTGGCCATTTTAGAAGGGTCACATTAGCATGCACATTAGGCATACACATTAGCATGCACATGCATTGGGCATTTTAGACATGCATACATCGGGTCATTCAAATTGCTTTTAGCCTTGTCTAATGGTCATTATTTTGTCTACAGCCAAAATCATGTCTCGACATGTGCGTCCTCCCCAGAATCCTCCTGCCCCAGCCCAAGCACTCTTCCATAATGCTAGGGCACGGGAACTTTACGCTCAGAATTTCACTCAGTGCACTCCTATCATTGAGCATGAGGTCTCCCTAGCTGAGCTCACTGAGACCATTATGCCTCATATTTTTTAGTTCCACCAATGACAAGCCTTGACCATTGATCTTCTCACTCCTTCTATGGAGTTGGTGCGGGAGTTTTACTCCAATATCTATGCCATGTTTGAAGATGGCTCTTTTGATGTGAGTCTCTAGAACATCCAATTCTGAGTGACTCCAGGCATGGTAGCTGGTTTGCTCAATGCCTCTCGTGTGACCAACTGGACATATTCTTCGTTGTGTTGAAAATATCTGCAAGTGCACAGAATTGTAATAAGTAGTAACGTATTTTAAAGAAGATGGATGTCAAACCCATAGGGATTAATTATGCTATTGATTATTAAAATTGACTAAATTAATTACTATGTGGAAAACCAAAATTTGAACAATAGATTATCTAAATTAAACTAAAGATAATAACATTAAAATTAAGATTTTAAAGATAATAAAAATAGATCTAGAGCGTTTGATTTCACCTAGCAAATCCCACTCAATTTATTTTTCCTTGTTATAGAATTCTAATTTTCCCAAGTTGATGATAAAAATTCCTTAACTATTTAATATTTTCTCTCGAGCAATACCAAAAATATCTCCAACTAATAATTTCACATCTCTATGTGAATTTAACTAATTTGAGACTCATTAAGTTCTTTGAATTTTTCTTAAAAATCACACTAATTGCGGTAAAGTATCTCTACTTTCGTTCAACTAATGGTGCTTAATCCTAGAACTTTAATCACAAATCACCTCTCAGTCTCATTACGGTTAAATAGATCGAACAATAATTAGTTAGAAAATTGCAAGTATTAAGAACAAAGACTAAATACTCAATCAAGAAATAATTGAAAATACGATAACTTAGAATATAAATTGTGTCTTTAATGCTAGACTACATCAAAACTCTAAAAAATAAAATTAGTTCATAATGAAATTGAAAAGAAAAACAATAAAACTAGTATTCTTCGTTGAAGTCGGTTGATAAAGCATATGGCTCTCGCCTCTGCCCTCCAGATCCCCTCCTTGAAAGAAACTTAAAAAATAAACTCTGGAATATTTTTACTCTAAACTCAGACTCTCCTCTCCTATTCATCCCACAAGACGGGATTAAATAGATTTCAAAACTCAAATTCGAAAACAAGATAAATGCGGTTACAATCTAGCCTAAATATCTGGAAAAGATAAATGTTAATATAAAAGAAATTATCTCAAGAATAACAAAATTATCTAAAATGGAAGATTCAGTAATAAAAGGCTTGATTTACAGAGTTCGGGAGGATTTGGTGGTCAGCTAGCAGATTGATTGCGGAACTCAGAAAGGTCTCATCGGGTAGATGCCGTGTGCGCTGAATATAACTAGTTTCCTCGCCCAATGACCAAGATATAAGGTTCCTGACCGAGATGAACAACTTCTCTTGCCAACCTACCGAGCGGTAAAGCTGCTCACCTTTAATAGTTGTTGCCCAAGATGTCGTTTAGGTTAGTTTTTTAAGTCGATCATTTAGACTAGTCGCGGAATCTAACCTCCGGGAGCCTTGTTGCCAAGTCTTCTTACCAGAAGGTAAAATATATTGCTTATCACCTTGTCGCCAATTCTGGTCGCCATTGGGTCTCCTCGCCTGAATCTCCTTGGCTCTTTTCAAATCTCGTCGCCTATCATCGGTCTAGATCTGTATTATCTTCTTTTGTACCAAAATGCTCTCATTTCGCACTAAATCTTCTCATTCCTTCAAATCCAAGAAAATAAAGAAAAATATATAGAGATAAAATAAAATCAATAGTATTAAAGGAAAAATGACACTTTTCATAAATAAAAGAGTAATAAAAATCACATAAAAATCATACTTATCATCCTTATATCACAACTCCTCCTCCTCGCAAGTTAGCTATCGCTGAATGCTTGACTGGGTGGTACATTGGCTTGGATGGTAGGATGCCCTTACATACAGTTGAATTTCCACCTGACTACCTCTTCCTCAGTCGGATTGTCCAGACTAACCTCTACCCTATAGGTTATCACAATGATCTCAGGCTTGATCGGGTCACCCTTCTTTATGCCTTGATCAATGACGTCTCCATTGATTTGGGGAGTCATCTTTCTCGGGTCATGCTTGAGGCCTTCCAGTCCAACGAAACCTAGACTGGATTACCGTTTGCCTGCCTCATCGCTCGGATTGCTTTGGCTCAGTCTATCTCCATTCTTCCTCATGAACCTAGGATTATGCTTAAGGCTCCCATTGGTCGTAAGACCATTCAGTTCAGCCGTGCACACATCCACCTTCACCCTTTGAATGTTGAGCATCCTTCTGCACCCAAATCTCAACCGTTGAGCTCTTGGCCCTCTAGCTCCGCACCATCCAGCTCGACACCTCCTTGGCGGCACCAAATTCGATCGAGCCCAGCCTACAGACGATTCTTGACTACTTGGTCCATTTTGATGCTCGCCTAGACCATTTTGATAGTCGAGTTAATGGCCTCCAGGATTGTCTTGATGGTCGCATTGATGGCCTCCAATAGTTCGTCACCCAACACTTCAATGACATGGAGGAGCTCATCAATAATAAAGATGGTGGTAGTCACTCAGATGGTGGTGATTGAGCCCCTTGGGTTTTGTGACAAAAAGGGGGAGTGATATGTAGGGGGATCACATATGTATGGGGAGCAGCACATAGGATAGGATACAGCTAGGGGGAGTAGCATGTAGCCTTAGTGAAAGAAATTGTTTTTTGTGAAACACAATTTTTTGAGCTGCTATTGTATTGTATTCTTCAATGACACTTAATGTCTAATCTTTTCTTAATGAAGATTCTTCTGATGAAAATTGTGCCTGTCATGTGTATACTTGAATTATTGCTTTTAAATTGGATAACATATATTGATTACACATGAGTGAATATTTCTTGCACTTTTTATTTTGGTATGCTTACCTATTTGTCAAGTGTGTAAAAATATCCCAACTTGGTCGTGACTGTACCTATATTTGGGAATCCTATGTGGGGTGTGTCAGGATTAGGTCCAATGTATAGGCTAGAGGTTTTGTGTAACACCCCGCTTAATTAACCACTAGATCAACCCTTAAACATTCTAGATTAGGCTTATAATTCTGGGGTATTAATTGCATTAGGGTTGATGGTAAGGTTAGCCTTAATCTTGGCACTTAGTACAATTCACATAATATTAACAGGATTATTGAAAATAGAAGAATAAGTGATATGCGACTTGAATAGTGAGCCTAGGAAGGATTTGGTCGCCAATACATTGATTGCGGAACTCGATTTTAGTGGTTAGTAGTAGATTGATCCCGGTTGGGAGAAATTATCTCACCGAGTAGATGCCGTGTGGACTGAAATGAACTAGCGGAGAGGTCATAAAGACCACATGGCCCTCTCCTTGCCTATCGAGTGGAAAGGCTCCTGATCGGGATGAAAGACTCCTCTCGGTTTTTTTTTAGTTGTTGCCTACGATGTCATTTAAGTTGAACTTTTAAGTTGGTCGGTTAGACTAGTTGCCCAATCTAACTGCCAAGAACCTTGTCGCCAAGTCTTCTCGCCCAGAAGGTAAAATATATTGGCGCCAACTTTTCATGCCCTCCGGTCATGAATCTCCTCGCCTACCGAGAGGTAAGCCTTCTCACCTTTGGGCGAGAGAAATCTCTTTATTGCCCATGGGACAAGGCTCCTCGCCCAAATCTCGTCCGCTCTCTTTAAATCTCGCTGCCACTAATCGATTTAGATAAAAATCACGTAAAAATAACACTTATCACTCCACGATTTGGCCACCACTGTAGGACCATTGTAGCCATAGTAGGAAAGAAATCATGGTGGTTTTAGGCCACTATTCCCCCTTGTTCAAAAGGACACAAACTGTAGAAGGCAGTCTAGAAATTTCAGTAGGATACCTCCATCTCATCACCTTATTTAGGGCTGCACCTTCATGATCACTTGGCAGCCAACTCTCCACCCTCTACCACCAGAAAAAAGAAAAATTTTCAAGAAGTGACCTTGCTCTTGTACAAATTAGCCATGATGATGGTTCAAAGGGATTAGTCAAGACAATAATCAAAATCTGCCAAAGGAAAACCAGCTGAACCCGTAAGNATTCCCCTTGACCAAAGTTAATGTCCCTTTCCCCTTGGCTGCCTATAAAAGGCCCCCTCACCCTCTCACTTCCTCTACACCTCATCTCTAAGCTTCCTCTTGAGTCTTGAAGCGCACTTCCCCCTCTTAGAGATCAAAAGAGTGAAACCAAGTGAGTTCTTGAGTGTTCTTGTGTAAGGCTATCTAGAGTGCATGGAAGGCCACAAAATTTGTAACTTTTCTTGATTTTTTATCTTAGTTAGCATGTCAAGCTTTATTTCCATGTGTTGGTATGAAATTTGGGTAAGTTTTGAAAAGGTTATCAAGCTTATTTCAAAACCGGGTCAATTAAGGGATGGTTCGGATAATTAAATGATTTTAAGTGGACATTTAGATATGGCATGTCTTAAGCGACATGATTTATTATTGTCTTAACATAATTATGGAAGGTTTAAATTGTGATTAGAAGCATGCCATAGTAGGTTTTGAATCTATTTTGTTTTGATCATCAAATATGAATCGGTTTTGAATGAAGAAGAGATTAAGGATATATCAGCCATGATTAAGTGTTGGGATGAACTCTATTATCCAAGAATTAGTCTTTAATATGTCATCAAAGATGTTAGTGATCATTTGTGATTAAAGAAAATCTCATATGCATACAACCATAGAGACCAATAGTTGAAAATACACGTAGGCATAGCTAAAGTACATGCCACAGGTGGGGACCATTTGGGCAAGTTTCACTTTGATTTTGGACCACACCCATTGAAGTATCCTAACTTAGTACACACTTGATTTACGCAACTAAGACATTATTTTTCAAATTACTCCGGAAGTTTGTAAGTTGGTCTCTAAACTTACACCTTGATAGATTATTTATGAATTATTAATAAATGCCTCATTCATATTTCAATTATCACTTTGAGCATAAAATATCATGTTATATGATACGTTGAGTGTATATTTACATGACTAGTGATATTTCTACCATTTTAGCATAATGCACCTATAAATGTCATTTTTACATAAAGCTTGCTATATATGCACATGTCATGGAACATATTTTTAACTTAGCATGAAAATAATTTTTGTCACGACCCCAAAGGTTAGGATGAAAAATTATCCTAGTGGAATTTATCTGTCCACTCTGGAGTGAGTAAGAATGGAGTGGTAACTCCAGAGTTGACGAAGAACAGTCAATGGGTTTCGAATGGGTTCTTTTTAAAGAGCGCCGGAGCGAAGTCATATGTTATGACACCTAATGCTGGTGGGTGTATATATTATGATGTTATGATGATGTTATGTTATATTACCAATGCATTAAAAACGATATCTGCAGACAATGATGTATGCCAACATGAGTTGTACTACGGTCACCGGAAAATGCTCATGGTGCAGATAGGGAACCATGTTACTACCAAATGATGTTAATGATAGCTTTAATAAATTATGAAATGTTATGAATTTTAAAAGCAAAGAAGTCTGAAATGTTCTCTTTTGAAATGTCATGTTTTTGGAATGAGAAAGTGAAAATGTTCACTGAAAGCGAAAGTGCACCAAGGCTTTCCTAAAAATATTGAGGAATCTAGATGGGAGACAAACGCACATTTTTCTGCATTTCATGCATTGCATAGTTATCATCCTTCATGCAGAATTAATCTTTGTGCAAGTTGGTTGTTAACTTACTGAGATTTCAAGTAAATCTCACCCCTTGTGGACTCATTATCATTCCACTTGGGATAAAAGAAGTTGTGTCAGGATATGGGAAGGACGGATTAGATGGAGCACTGGATTTGACTAATTGAGAAGGAGCCTAAACTCGAGAGGAGAGTAGATTTGATCATCATGTTTATAGCCCTAGTCCTTCATGCCTTAGATCGCATGAAGAGACTGATTTAACTTTGTACCTAAGTTTATGCTATGTTGGTATTTTGAACTTGATGATTTCTAATGAAATTAGGATGTTTTAGTTATTCTGGCATAAGTTCTGTTTTCACCCTTCTATACGCTGTGATTATTGCATACTGCTAGTTGCATACTAGAATGCATTGCATATTAACTGTCACGAACGGGAGTATGTAACATTGTGTTGCATGTCCCGACACTTTAAGTCTCTGTTCCATCCCAAGCGGAGGTTGGGGGCATCAAATCTTGTCATAGAAATGCCAAAGGGGAGATTGTTAATGTAAAAATGAGTGTGTTGGCATATTCTTGTGAAAACCTTTGTAAAATTGTGTTGTAACAAGTGTTGAAGTGTGTCAAAGTGAAAAGGGGGTGAAGTGAGTTCAACATGGCTCGAGCATAACACATACAGGAAGTTAGCTCGCCTTGCACTCGACCAACGCTCGAGCGAACCTCAAACAAGAAGTTTGCTCGACACACCGCTTGAGTGAGCCTCATACAGAGAGCTCGCTCGACGTGCGCATAACACAAAGCTCGAGCGGAAGGCATATAGAGAGTTCACTAGACAGGCGCTCGACACACGGCTCGAGCAGAGCTCACCCAGAGAGTTCACTCGACATGTACTCAACATAGCGCTCGAGCTAAGTCATTCAGAGAGTTTGCTCATTCCTCGCTTGACTTGGTGCTCAAGCAGCATCTGAAGTACAACGTGCGCTTGACTTGCGCTTGACACTTAGCTCGAGCTAATGTTCAGACAACTTAATTTTTCTAAAGATTTGAGTGTCATGCTTCTTGGGAGGTATAAATAGAACATTATATTCTACCATTTGGGTGTGGAGAAATAGAGCAAAAATAGAGCCTCATTCCAAGAGCACTTGAGAGAAACTCTCCCCCACATTCAAAGTTGAATCTCTTGAAAAATATACCTCCACCATATCACACTTAAGATCAAATACAGTTGAGTCCATTGGAGTAGACGTGTTCTTTAGCCGGACGGTTTTCGGAACTGCTGTGGATGCAAAGATCAAGAGTTTCTTATGGGAAGCTATCGAAAGGCCGGAGTTCCGGCACTACATGCGTGTAGAGATAGAGTGGGTCACTCGTAGAGTTGCAAGCCAAGTTTAGCTGCTGCAAAGATTTTGTGACTGTTTCTAAATTGGGTGTAACGAACTAAAATTTCTATAGTGGATTTGTAATAGTAACCTACACACGGAGTGGTTTTAAATTTTGAAGACGTTCTTCAAATGAGTTTTCATTTCATGAACAAATCTCTGTGTTGATTATATGTGTGATTTGTGTATTTGATTAATTGTTTGCTTGTGAATATTTATTATTAGACCAGAAAAATTTTTCTACACCTATTCACCCCATCTAGGTGTTGTGTTAGGTAAAACCACTGCTTTATCACCTTTTTTTTTTTTT